>JAPUBX010004043.1:0-213893 GCA_028672205.1 Proteocephalus fallax | reverse complement strand
CAAATTAAACCGCTTCTTCTAGGTTTTGCAAAGACAAAAAAGACTCATGACGCTTACTTCAACTCCTTTATTCTTTTTTGTTGGGATTGGTTGGGCTCTCTTGATATTGCAGCTTAAAATCCAGATTTGCCTTCTTCTTCTCAATCTGATACAATTAAAATTATTGGTGACTTCTTTGCGAAATATTTACTGCTTAGATTCTTTGGAGATAAATATTTTTAAATGGAAATGATTAAATAATAATTATATATATTTTCGAAATCGAACGTGAGTACTCTGTGAGAGAGAATGTTTATTTTCCTTTCGAGTTTTAAGCTGCAAATTTGACGATAGGGTTTCTGTTTTATTTTCTGTAAGCCGTTTATAATTCGATTAAGAGATTTATAGCAAATGCAAACACATGCTCGCAATCAGAAAAAAATGCGTTTGGTTAGCACAATAGCACAGCATTCGCCGCAAATCAGCTAAATTGGCACCTTCCTTCGAACACGGTCTCTACCTGTTTTCAAACTGTTATTGTTTATCTTATTGATGTAGATCTCCAGCAATTAAGCTACAAAATTCTGTTGTCATTTTAACGTTGTCAGCGATTTTACGAAGGCCAGTTGTTCGTTTTTTTCTGCACACGGATACCTTCATCTCAATAACCGAGGGTGGTTAAATTGGGTAAACAGCATCACAGATGCAGTCGTGTTTGTCTATTGAAAAAACCGCTTCTTCTTGGCCCAGCTAAGAAAAAAAAGAAAATCACAAATGCTAAAAAATACTTAATGGTAAATAAAATAAATGGAAGAAACAACATGGTAAACGAAAATCAGGATATGATGTAGAATATTTGAATTAGTTTTGTAGGCTGCATGAAGGTTTCTTCAAAATGGCGACCATAAATTTGTTAATTCTGATAGGGTCTCCAAAATACTCTGAGATGAAAATGCAAAACATTTATTTAGCGGCCTAGCATAAAACCATTCGCTGTGTACTGAAAACATATAAGTATATCAAAATATTCGTTTAATTAATTGTTTTAATTGAACATTTGCATGGAATTAATTATTGCCAACATTAAATGTTTCAGTAAGGAGTGATTTAATCAAATCAATGAATTATCGCCCCTGCAAGGGAAGCATAATAACACCAAACTCGTCTCATTGTGTTCTGTAGACCATTCCCTACCAACCAACGCAAATTGTGAACTCAGCTTTAAAAACGTGTTGTCCCAGAAATCATCCAGACGTCCTTTCGAAGTCCCACTTCGTCTTAATTACCTCGAGACGTTATTCCACACGTTTCACACAATGCCTTTCGTATGAATTGTGTCTTGAATACTCCATACATGTGATCAGATTATTGCGATGTATCATGGTTCTGATTTATCCTAATAGAAAACGGATTTAATCGCTATCTTGAGGAAGGAGGGATGTGTGCTGACTTCTATGTTATAAGAATGAATTATTTTGTTTGCACTGAAAGGTCATCAATTAAACACGAATGTGTGCATCCGGGCAATTATTGTTAAAATTAAGTAAGTCATATCAATCAATTATCAGAGGGTAGTTAAGGCCCAATAAAGTCAACCAATGTGATTATCATCGTTCTGTTGTTATTAAATTACACTCTTTATCGCAGTGCTATACTTGCGATATTTTCTGTGCTATATAATCGACAAAATAGTTTTTTTACATTTAAACTTGGAAACCTATCTTAGAAATTATTAACTCATGCAATGGGAGACATCTTTCTTTGCAAAACAAAATGCTTGTATTTTTCTGTCATAAACATATTATTCCGGAGTTGACAGTTCACGTATATTATAAATAGGAAGGAGTCACACAATGTAAAACCCTGCTTCGTGACGACTAAAAAAAAAGTTGGATTTAAGTAGATTCCGCATATTGTCTTTCTTGACTCCGACGCCTACCAAGAGGAGAGCAAGAAGCATTTTCGCATTCATTGATTCACCGAGAACTAAACGTTCTTATTGAGACCGCGACAAAATTCGATTGGAAGAAACTTCGAATGATGAAATTGCAGGATCTCTAACTTCTAGAAGGAGCAAGCAAGATTATCGGTTTCGAAAGTACATGTTTAAAAACATCTGGCGACCCTGGAATTAAAATTTCGATTTATTTGATGTTCTCGCTTTCTAATCGGTAACCACCACTTTAATGTCGTGTCGTTGATTGGCAAGTTGAGGAAATAAGCGAATTAACTATTGTGTTATTAACTTTGTATTCCTTACACCTGGAATAAAATTCGGTAAATTTGAAACATTTGATGAATAAACGTATACTTTCGTTAAACATACAGAAGATCATGTAAAGAATAAATTGAAGAAAACTTTACAGTTTCAATTACAACGTACTGTTTTATATCGGATTCAAAATACTACGACTCAAGATGACCTTGAGAGATGATTGCAATTATTGCTTACTGTTTTACAGCTTTCGTGAAAGTAAAAAAATTGAATGCAGCGTTCAGCAATTATTCTTGACCGTTTCAGTTCTTCTTTGTCTGTTACTGCGGTTCATGTGAGATGATCAATTTATCATGGCCATAAAAATTCGTAAATGTAAGTTATTTGCACAATTTTACTCAAACAATCATGAATTGGGATTATTTCTTAGCGGAAAACCCCTTGCGCAGATAAACACAGCTTCAATTATGGAATTGACTTTATTTGGGATTTAAATAAGTGTAGAAAACCACAATCCCTTGTGCGGCGAAATGAACACATGCCTGTGAATCCATTTATATCACTCGTGTAAACATAAGTAAATCAAGTATCACACAGGGAGAAAAATAAGCAATATTTCAAAATAATTTATTTCCCGAATTTAAACGAATCTTTGTTTTGTTCCATGGAAACTCAAATCCGCAAAAAGCCGATTTTCTAAAACGACCGATTCTAAAAAAAATGTAGTCTTGCTTTAGGTTTACTAAAGATGTTGCCGCTCAAATGAATTCTTCATTTTATGTGCAACATATTCAGCAGAAATTCAATTTGCGTATTAAATATAGAAACTTTGAATGAAGGAAACCATTAAAAATGCTCCAGAAGAAAAGCCGCTACGGTTTGTGGATATTGCGGGATTGCCTTTTATTTGTAAAATTCGATCCCGAATTGAGATTTACTACGTTGAAACCTATAAATGTTGATCAATTCTCATAGGTAATTTTATTATACGAAAAGAACAAAACAATGTCATAATCTGTAAATATTAACTAAGAACCCTCTGCATCTGTGAAAATGTCTATCCTACTAGATACCATGTGAATTTTCTTAAATATATCGGACGGTTTTCCGTAATAAACGGTTTCACCGCCGTTTAATACACCGTTTAAGTCTACAATTGTTCTCTCGTTAACCTGCAGCTCGTAAAAGAAAAGGTATAACTTTCGTCACGCAAGGGAGGCAAACCGGAACATGGGACAACGGCGCTTGTAAACCGGCACTTCTTTACAGGCGTTCCTCTTGCGTGATATAAACAAAGCAAACAACTTAATGGAGATCTTTGGAGAAGTGTTATAACGACCAACAGGTCGCATTTTAAAGCTTTGAAGCTTGACACTACCATTGTTCCGCCATCTTCTCTATTCATTCAGTACTTTGTCAGACACTAATCGTGCCAGTTCTCATATTTAAAAAGACAAGAGAGGCCTGTTATCATCATCATGGTGTGTGTCTAACAATAAGAGACAATATTAGAAAAAGAAATCCAGAATTGGTAACTCCATTATGATGGAAAATATGCATTTGGTCAATATCAATAGTTCCAGTCAATACATTGTGAAACAACCGCAGTTGACAATGAAGAGGTAAACCGTTTTTTGTAAATCTTCACCACGTTTTCGCACACGTTTACTGCAGATCCCATCTAGAGCAGTGATGCCACAGTTTAACTCAATCCAAAGATTTTATTGGGGTTTATTTCTGATGACTGGCTAGGCCACTCCAGGATAGTCGTCATAATCCATTTTCCAGACAAAGAACCAATAACACGGTGCTTCCACAACCATGCTTCAGAGAATTTATGGTGGCCTGTGGATGCAACTTTGCAGCTGACGAGTAGAATTTTTGTCATGTTTGTCAAAATCCAAGCACCCCACAGAAAAATGTGTTCACCGCTAAATTTAAGGTCGTTTCCACTCGGAAAATGACGAAACTATTCGCGATATTATCCCACGCTTCTAGAACAAGGGATTGGGTGAAAATTTGGTTGTCAACTTAGTGTTTCTCTTGATTATGGGCTATTTGCTAGCATCGGCGAAAATTACTTACAATAATGGAGTTAACACCACTCTCGTCGCCAGTGTAGAGTAAGACAATTATTGTCCCGATTTGTAAGACTCGAAACTTTGTTAAGGTTGCCACGGCCAAACTCTCATGATTTATTTATCAAGTTACCCGATACTGTCAGAAAAAATTCAGTAACTTAGATTACTCAATTATTGTTTCTCATTTCCTTCAATATTGGCAAACCCAATCCTCCTAATTTCTAATTCCGAAGAAAATATCCCATATAAAACACATTTGGCTTCCACAATCCCTGTCGCATACTATTATATTTATTCCGCAATGGACAGTAGTGACACGACCTCACCTAGGACAGATTCGCCCTATTTAAACAGCTTGGCTCCACTGCCAGTAGAAGACAGTTCTGTTCATCACCCAGAGTCCTAAATGAGCTCATTCTGCTAATTAACGTGGACCTAGTCGATCATTTAATTTAAGTCATCAATTTTGCATGCATCTTCTATCCTTACGCCGCGTCTACAGAATCGTAAGAACCTTTCGGAATGCAATTTGAGCTCAATTAACGATAGGCAGCCCAATGGCCAAGGCGATAATAACAAAGTCCGGATATTATTGCGGTTTCTACCTGTCTGTCAAACAAATGAAAACGCTGTGTCGAGAAGAAGGTTTGGATATAATAACGCGTGATTGAATGTTCGTATACAAATCATATCTATAAATAGATCACACCATTAATCGCATTAGTTTTCGCGAAATTATACATTCTCTGCATTGTTATACACAACTGTTGTTCACATGAATGATTGGTTTAACCGGCAAATAAGGTATTTCCGTTGAGTATATTTAGTGACAAAAAGGTTTTTATTCGCATACTAAAGCTTCTGTCGAAATATTGGTTATTTTTCTGGAGTCTGTTCTCGCAGTTGATCTCCCATGATTGAACTGCTAGCTCCGATAATACGCCCCTATTTTCTTCGTTCTTTGAACTCCTTCAGGTCTGCTGCCCACAAGAGAAACTCCGTTTGACAGGCCATTGTTTCCACCCAAAATTAGCGCTGTCTTCATACACCTCCATGGGGTTTGCTATGCTTTGGACACAGCTTCATTTGCGCTTCAACTTTCTACTTCATGGATATTCATTTTTGAGAAACACAGGACATCGATCCTACGTTTGGTACCTGCGTCTTCTTCAATGCGATGTATCCAACATCGTTCTTGTTCAACGCAAACGTTTTTAAGGCATTCACCACAAGTTCGGCATGCCTATTTAAGGTCCGCATTTAATTCCACGTTCCCTGAGATGCCCATGTTCTGAATCGTCTACCATCACACCAGATAAAGTGATAGACCGTCGATTTTCGTCCGCATTTATTTGACTAAGACGCTCTTTCTTCGTCTCGCTGGAATGTGTTAGGTTGATATGTTTTTTTCTTGAATCGTCTGCCGCGGTTTGGGCAAACATCCCCAACACCAAAGTCCTGTGTGCTGCCTCTGCGTTCAGCATCCCAATCGATTTATAATAATATATCGTTATATTGTTCTGGCGTTTAATATATTCCAGAATTGCATTCCATATTATGGTAATGCGTCCGGATTCGAAGAAAGTAACCGTCAGAGCAAAAACATTCTCAGACTTTTCGCATGCAAAATGCTTTAAGGGTCGCTAAAAGAAAGGAATCTCGCGTCACAGGCACGAGGACACCAACAGCCCACTGGTCGCACTAAACAATGGTTACCAACAGAATTCGGCGGTAGCTTCGTGGACTGCCTCATCTTTGCTGCCCCCCAACCGTAAGTCCGATCAAATCCAGATTCCGAGATCATAATCCAAAAATTTCGACCCTAATAGCGGCATCACCAAACTTACCAGAATGTAGCGCGACTGATCGTCTTCTCTGTACACATAGAGCGCGTTATGGACAAGATTTTTCCATGGCCGCCATAACGCGTTTGCCAAACTGTGTACACTTCGAGGATTTAATTTGCCTTTCTTGCGAATTTACCTCGTTGTTATTTTGCTCATTCCTGGTAAATTATTTTACACCTGCTATGTACAATCGCGACTTTTTCTATCATTTTTGTATGTTGGAACATTTAATGCTGAAAGTTCTGGTCCTCGTGACCTTAATAAAGCGAATACCATTAATACCATTAATTTATTGATTAATTAATAAAAATAATACATATTGGGTTTGAAAGTTAAAAGCAGCAAACTATTTCACTATGCTCATCTCATACATTTTATGATGAATTATAATTATTGTTTAGTGTCACGCTAAACAATTATTCAGCATTAACAAACACGTTGTGGTTTCTGGTTTGCTTGGTGAAACTAAAATAATGGACATGTGGGACATGACCAAAATCTAAATTATAAAGCCGTTGGGTTCCAAAACAGCAAATGCTGGTTTTTCAGGGCTTATATTTACTTGACCACGTTTCCGGTTTTGCGTTGTCGAAAGAGTATTATTTTATATTATTTGTTGCTGGATCTTTTGAGCCCATCGATTTTCACGCCCTTTGCAAAACAATGTTGCAATCCGAAATTAGCGCGAACACTTTACCATAATATATGTACATAGAATTGTTTTTATTCATTATTATTATTTGAGCTTCTTATTTTAGATACAATATCATGTGCAAGAGGACCAGCAGTTTCCCACATATACGGTGGACATACCCAGTACTCATAGTTCATTTAAGGCCACAATCGATTATCCTTAAACCGAGGTAATAATTAACTGAACTAAACTCATCCAAATGCGTCTCCTGGGGAAGATGTGAACATATAGCCAATCGCTTTGTTCCGTAATTTCGGCTCTAGGTCAACATCCAAGATGATATTCGTTTTGCTCAACCGTCGACGATTTAGAAGTGATCATATGGGTGCCATATTTATTCTAGTTCAAAGTTTTAAAAGAAACAACTTTGCAAGTAAATTTTACTGATTTGGTGGAACTAAAAATCGGAACAGGTGAAAATTTTCTGAATCATTTGGGCATATCCTATGGTTATGGTTCCTGAAAATTCTCAAAACAATTACCTTGATTTTCTTTCTCTTTTGGGAACCTGGATAGGACGAATACTCATTACAATAATGAAACAGGCTGTCCCTCTTTTTATGAAGACCAAATGCAGACGCTATTTGAACTATTTTGAGTGTCTCAAATTTGAAGTCTAAGTCGACTTGAGCCATTTCGATGAAAAGATCGTGGAAACTATTTTACGACTCAAACGCATATTTTATGGCCTTGCAATACGAAACCTGTGAGATATTTCATTTTGGATTCCATTTGCATTTGAGCATTAAAATATTCTTCCGCCTTATCGCTTTACAACCCAAAGCATGGTTTGTGTATACACGGGTTCTCAAAGCCAATTCACACACTGTAGCGCTATTATGTACCGCACAATATGTCTGAATCAATTCAATATAGCGATACCGTTTCAAAGAATTTAAGTATTTTATTCAAGAGGACGGATAATATGGGTCATTTATTGTATTTTTTTCTAAAAATAAGTGATTTATTTTGAACATATTTAGATTTGAAGCGTTCAAACGTTTGTGTTGATTTCTCTCATGCGACTTGACGGTCGTATCGTAAAGCCCAGCCATCCTTGAATGCTGGCTGGTACGCTCGACTGAATTCCTTGGTCCTATTTCTCCGCCTTAGTGCACCGATTGCAGTTAGAAAAAACGTTTTTTTTCTTATCGTTTGCTGCATTTCATACGTCAATGCTATGGCAGCCGGATGCCTACTCATATTCACATGCTATCGACAGTGCAATCTAATGAAATGTGCATATTTTACCTAGTTGCAGCAATATGGGTATAATTTACCATTTATCTAAGCTGTAGTATTTTCCGGAAATAAATATTTATTTTTACCCTGTGATTAAATATAGAAAACACAAATTAACCAGTGTTCAGAATATTTGAAAGCTGTGGATTCCTTGTTTAGCACAGGATGTAATTATTAACGCATATTTAAAAGGCAATGGAGGTTCGATTGATAGCCTAGTAATCGTTTCCCTATGTGTCAAATAAAGGAAGTCATGAAAAAAACGTACAATTTACCTACGTTTCAATAATTTAACAATTTACTGTATAATTTTGCACATCTAGTTGACGATAATAAGTTAATTAAAACCGATCAAAAATCAATTAGCCATGACATTCCATGAAATATTAAATGTTATCAAAATTAAAGGTTAAAAAATCGACAGAGTTTGATGCTAATATAGGAAATTTAAAACAATGAAAGTAAAGATAGCCAGGAATACAAGTGTGTGAAGGTGGTTATCGCGTATTATAATACAGATTTAAAATAATCGTCATAAACTTTAAAAGCGTTTTCATTTTTTTAAATTTTTCGCAATATTGTTTATGAATTATTTTACGGACTAAGAAAACTTGTCTTTAAAATTAAACAGTACAACGGAGTTTAACTCATCTAAGTGAGATATGAATCATTTATTCAAAACCAAACCAGACATCTGTCAAGATAGTTGAAAGTTTAATCTATATAAATATGAACGTATCGCGTCCGCATATCTTTGTACGCATATCTCCGAAATTTTTCGAACGGGTAGTCGGATACTAGTAAACGGTGATAGTCACGAGAACGAAAACACACGGGAGTCTGTGAATGGTGAACTGAAATAACGATTTAAAAGCATTCAACTTACCGTGGTTTGATTTTGTTTCACTGTGCAGATGTTGGTATTTCTATCCTCAAATCGTCAACCGTATGGCTTTATGAGCCGCATAAACGCGTGGCCCGGGAAAATAACGCATAAATATATACTTTAATTATTAATAACTATATAATATAATCAATATATATATATAATAAATATATACTTCATGTGTAGAAAAACTAAATGGAAATTACACAAATAATGTCCTCTTTCTAACGTGGTGAGTGTATTCGCCAGGTGAATGTCAAAAATAGATGACGAGTAATCGGTTTCATCGTTGTTTTCCTTAGCAGCGCCAGTTAAACAGGTCATCGAGGATAATTTTCGTCATTTTTAAGCCAGTTCAATCGAATAAGACCATTAACTATGCATATAGAAACGATATATTTCGAAATACATCGTAATCATAGAACATGAAAAAAATTAACGGGTCAATTCATTGCATTAATAATATTAAAAACACGAACGGTTGATTTTTAAACCATTTAATAAATGAGTTTTACAGGATTCATGAACACAGCGGATAAATAGAAAACCCTAACCGAAATAAACATTTATTGACTTCGAAACAGTGCATCTATCGGTAATTGATGCTAAAGATCTGTTTGTTTCGACATTTATTGACACAATTGTTATGTTATTGGTTAATAAACGCTACAAGGACCTACCTCTGTTTTGCATTAAAATTTAAAACAATTAATACCGTCATAGAAATTTGCAAGCCACCATACATTCCTCTCTTTGCTTCTTTTAAAGTTTGTTGATTTTTCGTAATCTAGGGATGAATTGTGTGCGTTTAAGATGGTCGAATTTTCTATTAGACGAAACCCCCTTCAGGCAAATTAAAAGGCCAAGAGGCCAGAATAACACACACCCAGTCAAACTGTCAAATGCGCATCCGATTTGGCTGTTGTCTGGATCATTCATTAGCACGAGAAGAAAACAAATGACCGTTTTGATAAATCGCTTGATTTTCAACCCAATTTGCCAATCAATGCGTAGTTGCGCAGTTGAAGAAAATACAAAAAACGCATAATCTTAAAATATGGCCAACGGCATCAATCCAGATTAAATAGATAAATGTAAAACGTATAATGATTAGGGTATCCGCTTTATTGAGTTCATGAGGCATTAAAACATAGCAAACGCCTAAAGACGGTCATTTAAAGGCCCTGTTGTAAACGCTTGCCCTTAATGATTTACCGCGATTTAGTTTCCTTTTAATAAATTATTTATTATTTATTCCAAAAGGGCCTTCTTGTATGCTTGTAACCTGATATTTAATGTAATTTTATCTGAACAAACTTAGGGCATACAAATAGAAGTTATTGCTTGGCAAGCGTATTATAACTGTCATCAAACGACCATATGTTCATCGCTATCAATGCAATGTATACGACTGATCTTTAAATGAGAAAACATGGATGCTTAACGCGTTTAAGGAAGCGAATTTGTATGCGAACGCAACAAAAATACACATGGATGAATTTATTGGCGCTTTTGAAACCTGCGATGCATTTTATTGATTTATAATTCAAAGCTTATTTCGTACGGATTTAAAAGTACATAGAATTACTTCAATAAAGGAAGAACCTATTTACGTTAAATGATGATCGTTTAGAAACTTTCGTGCCTGTTGTATCTCAGTCGAAAATATCCGGGTTAGGTTATTTATAGATATTTAAGATGGCCTACGAATCCAGCGCTTCAAGCAGCTACGGTAATTAAATAACTTGCTTTGACCAGTTCAGTTGTAAATAACAGCGAAATAGTAAGATAAGTGATCGGCTCTGAAATTCCATCTCAGCGTCTGTTTATAATGTATATTAAGTAAGTGCTGTCTGATTTCAAAAAAAATTAATCATTTTTAAAATTGAACACCTACCCTTAAATCGGCCCTGTTTGATGTGAAAATAAACATTATTGTCACAAAACTATCAACGTTTCCGGTATATTGTCAGTGATTTCATGTCACGCCCATGCATGCGCACACGAAACCGAAAATACTTAATCTATATTTATGAAATATATTCATTTTCTGGCCGAAATACAAAAGTATAATATTTTTCATTATTTCTCAAAAATACTTATCTGCCGCCCAATTAATCGAAACCGGGTGTTTACGCATCGTTCAAAAGATACATTTGCATAACGACAAAGTAATGAATGCAACGACACGGTCTGCTGGAAATTACGTCATAAATCTGGGATCTATACGGAAGGAATCTGAATGAAAATTGATGGGAAAATGCGGTTCGTGTGTTTTATATATGATCGTGATCTTCATACAAGGCTTGGCAGTTGAATACAACAATCGATTGTCGACATACCGGTGGCTAAAAATTGATGGATAACAGTTGTCTTGGCTGGTTTTTAAAATTGCGAAAGGTTGGTATTATATTATGGACAACGCCGATAGAAAAATGTTAGATTGCGACTATTCAAATCAGCCTTTCATTTAATTTACTCATCGTTTAGATCATAATGCGTCACATCGATTGATATAACACACAAAATTAAAGAATTCTCAACGTATGGTCAAAGAAACCTGGGCCTAACTAATTTTAACCTCGTTATGATCTTAATTGTTTAAGTTGGTCTCGCTTGATGATCCCCAGGACCCTACAATAAAATTCAATTTTGAGAAAATATCGAGTCTTAAAATGGGTTTTACGGCTTTTAAAAACCCGCCCGACCACCAATACGCCACAAAAAAACAACCTTAAGAGTAAGAATTCTTTGATCTAAAAGACGATAGGGACACGGAATATATTACACATTTCTCTTAACGTCGTTGACCCATTTAGACACGTTTTGGAGGCTTTTTAACATTCATATTCTATAATTTCAGGTATTTTCTTCTTATTCTCATTGCCCAGTCGGTGTTACCAGATTTAAATTACCAGTTGACGTCGAAAACGATAAGGCATTGTTTTAAATGTTTTTTATCCAACCTTTGAAAGCTATAATAAATAAAACACAACAAGGTGGCTACCTTCAAAACCTCAATAGCGACATCCTGTTATAGCAGATAAATTTGATATTTGGTCACAGAATGCATAGATGGGTGTTTGCGTGATGCAACTCTTTCAGGCGTTCAGAAATTCTTAATGTTTTACATTCTTGTCTCTCAATTTATCAGCAGTACTACATAGATCAAACGTGTTTCGTGTTTTAGAGACAATAGCGTTTTGTGAAAAAAATAGCCGATTCTATATATTTGAAGTTCTATAAATCAAACGACAAAAACATATCGTGCAAGCATATCGACGAGAAAACTCTGTATAACCGAACGCGAAAATTTAACTTGTTGTTAGAAATTTAAAAATATAAAAGCATCGACAACGCAATATTAAAATTGAAAAGGTTGGAGAAGGTATCTAAAGATTGGAAATTTATTAATTTATTTTGCGTAACTTGTGAAGGAAACTCAAATGGGTCCAAAATCTCCGAGAGACAATTTTAAAATAATTAATTGGCCCTAAAATGTTAACAAAACCTGGAAATATCATCGGACTAATGATTTCGTCGCAACAACGTCTGAGTCATCACATTAGAAACATTAGTATAACTTCTCAATTGTTTATAATTTTTGAATATCAATCTTTATTTTACGCTAACAATAGTTTAATTTTTAAAACAACGGAGTCTAAAATGTTTGTATACTTACACTTTCGAGGGAACGGAATTACGTTCATTTGAAAATTTTACAAGGTAAAATTCATCAAAAAACGTCCATTTCTGGAGAGGACTGAGAACCGTAACATTGGCATACTTTACACGGATAGATATAGAGTTCCATTGTATCCTTATTAGAATTTTAAACGAGATAAAATATAACTGTGATTATGTTACCGTTTTTTTTATTTCCCGGTAGATTATAATACAACATGTTTACTCGCTGACCTACCGCTGCTGAAAGACGATATAAATAATTTGTATGTTCTCTAACATCCATGTTCAAAGTTTTAAAGGACTTCAATAAAAACAGATGACTAAATCAACGCACACAAAATATTCGTGTTAATATTCAAATTAGTTCTGCTTGTTTTAATTTAGTCCTAGAACGTATACGAAGATAGATATCGAATCTTAAATTTCCTGACATTTTTTGTCTCCATTTATTCGAATACAATAGATTCAATTATTTTAAAAAATAAGGTCAAATGATCTTGTTACCAATATTTGATACATGTTTAAACAGGGTTTGGAAATATTATGAAAATAATTGCGTGTTTGTAAAATTTATTAGGAATGACTAAGATTTAAGATACAATGGCCTGCCAATCAAACTGAGCAGTACAATTGTCCTGAGATATTTCTTTGAATTAAACTATACATGATATTTTTCTCTCTTTTAGAAGAACTATTTAAACGTAAGATGCTATTTCTCTACTCAATCATTGGCTAATATACTATTGATCAAGGATTTGGACATTGTGATCTGCTTTCTTAAAGATTAATGCAAAAGATAAGTGACAACTTAACTTGCGGCTTCACAACTAATAATACAAACGAATAATTAATTAATTTTGCGTTTTGAATACTTTAATATAATTTCTTTATTAATAAAAAGGAAATCTGTTTAAGCATAATGTATTACAAACTGGAATAAGATTAAATAGATAAAAAGTGAACTCAAATACGGTCGTTTTGTACAATGGATGTAATAATTGACTTTGTGAAGATTGAAAGACACGCTCTCTCTCCCTTTATTCCTCCTTCATGTTCCGTTGTCGGCTGTTGAAATAAGAAAAGAATTAATTGCAAGCTGAACACATCACGGTTGACCTCGTAGGGGAAAGAAGTAGGAGAGAATCAAGTTGCTCAGTAACTAATTTGGATGGTGCAAACTAACACCACCACACTCATATAAAATTGAATACGATTTTAAAGCAGCTGTAGTTTACTGCACAAAATTTCCGTGTGTGTGGGTTCACGTGATTATCGGGGTTAATTATTTTACTGCCAACCCTTTCGCGGTTAGGTGACCCAAATATGGAGGCACAAAGTAGATCTCTGATGCGAATGTGCATTTCAAACGAATGTTAGGGAGATAACAACACCCTCTTAGGCGTCAACTAGGGTAATTTAGGAGTCCTTTCATTTTTAATTATATGGAAGCCTGACACAATTGATAATAATGTTTTCTAATGATCATCATCTTATTTGAAAACACGAAACACGGGAGTGGTATGGTTGTTTTTTTTAGCGAATAAACAGATTTTACCTTAACAAATGCCGGATTGGGGAACATTATTTCATTGGGCATGCAATGGCTTGAAAATATTGTAGTTTTCACAGACAGAAAATTGCAGACTAGGTATCACGCATTACAAAGGCATGAAAAAAACGTAATATAAACTTGCTTTCGTAAGTTAATTTTTGGGTTAAGGAACAATGGGCATCGGACTGAAAGTATAATAAATAATTATAATTTATAAGCACTCGAGGTTTAATGAGATACAGATTTAAATATTAAATGGACCCCATAGACCGCTTATTTTTTGTTAATGCAGTTAGCAGTAAAACAACCATTCTGAGCTCGAAGGAAACTAGGAATGAGTATCACTTACTCTATTATTTTTAAAAATGCATCTAAAATATGGAATATTACTCATGCGTTTTGATTATATCCAACAATTTTGAAGTGTAATCATGTTATTTGAATTCCTTGGTAAGATCGGCTATATAGTGAAATGCAAAGGAGCACGCAACCTATGCAAGACACTTCAGGCATCAAATGTCGCAAAATATACGTTTAATTAAAATGAAGTAAGGTTAATTTATGACTGGAAAATTTACAGTGAACACCCACATATGCGTTGAAGGCTATATTTGTTCGGATAAAGCGGTTGTTTTGTTTCTGGACAGGGCGAAAGTTGTCGGCCATGAGGCCTGCATTTTTAAACTCTGACATTCTAAGCGTCCGAAGACCTTTAATCTAAAATAAATTTAAAAATAATTAATATATTTTATTTTCCATGTCAGCTACGAGCATTTTTTGGTCAACCAACATCGTGGGAGACTTCTTCCTTCCTGCTATCAATATTTAATCGAGACCGAGAAGCTAATTTCTGGTATTTTATGAAAACCAGGACGTATTTTGTATAAGGATCTTTTTTGGTTTTATAAGACGGTGAGTTTTGAAAATGTCGAAGTTATGATTTTTATCAGTGGCCTTTTTTATGAATACTGATTCATCTCACATTATGTTCACAAACCGACAATCACGGCACACGCGTTAGACGTTATTCTCATGACTAACAGGAGTCCTTTTTTGATAAACTTGGGAGCCATAATAGTCGCTGAATTATGCTTATATCTGGCCTTTTTGATTGACTGCATTACAATTTATAATCAACAGGTTAATTGAAACATAAAAAACCACCTGGTCTTCTGTAACAGAAGCGGGTTCATTTAAAAGAATCCATATAACTGTTTCAAGACAGGCTGGAAAACTGAGGGAACCCTGGTAGGTAATGAAATCCTGGAAACTTGGGACCATGTTCTTTAGCACAAGACCATTCAAGTGTCTGAAATCGCCTAAGGTAAAACAAAAAGACTTCATTAGTTCACTTGAATTAATTCTAGTTCTTTCTCGCATAATGACACTAATGGTGATGCCTTAATCGTTTTTTTGTACTGTTTGTGTGTTGTCAATAAAATGCAGCGTGGGGCTTATGCATACCTTTAAGTTTCACCTCTGCGATTGTTGACATAAGAGTAGAGAGATTGGGTGTTCCTTCGGGACCTATCTTAAAGAACGCAAAAAGCACTGATTATATAGGGCATTGCGTTAATGTTGCAGCAAGATGAACATTGCAAACATACTTTCAAAAACATCGAGATGGCTGCAACGCCATTGGGTCGTTGGATGGCCACGGAGAAATTGGCGTAAATATCCGAGTTGTATGCGTAAAATTGGATCTAAATGTAGGTTTACAATGGTATAAACCCTGTAAGCCAGACAAAATACTTGGACGCTTACAGTGAAGCTATTTTAACAACCGGAAGTACACATAGGTAATTGTTAAGCGAAGGCGTCTCTCTCGCATGAAAATTTTACAGAGACAGTTCGCTCACCGATGCCGAAGGATGTGAATGGACTTTTTGTAAGTCCAACATGTTATAATACCAACCAATTGAAAATTTTCGACAAGGAGCTGCAATAGATTGGTTGCTATAAAATTAATGATGAAATAGATAACGATGAACAGTCCCAATTTCTTCGTTTTTCTTTCACGTTTGCAACATAGTTGTCATCGTCGATGGATTCCGTGAAAAACAAAACAAGTACTAATTTATCTTAACCCATGACTTGTCTTCGCTCGGCATTTGAATTTCGTTAAGTCTAAATAGGAATCGTTTTATTATTGATCATAATGAAAGCAATAAAATGGCTTAATTGCTTTTAAGTCTGTGTATTATAGCATACGCGCGTTTGTTTGCAATGTGGTTTTATGAAATACCTTACCCCTAACGGGTATAAAGGTAATTTCTGGTATCCTCTGGAGTACACGATATCGAATTGATCTGTAATGTCTTTACCCCCAGAATTCGGCATACCCAGGCGCAATTAGTGTCCTCGTGGGAATTACAAAATGTTAGTAAAGAATGCATTATTTTTGTCTGAAACACGCTTAATCTGTCTTGTCCCTAGTACTTGCTGTGTTTGCATTTCGAAAAAGATGAAAAAACCAACGTTTAATCCTTTGCACTGTGTGAGTTCTAGAATAATTTTTCAAACCCAACCATTTGTTTTGATTGTCGACTTGCTCCCAGGGAAATTCAAAGCTGGTTTACGTGTGTTGGCTTATTCCGAAAGAGGAAACACGATGGCTTTTATTTCAAATAACAAACGTTTTCGACATTCAACCAACGATAAACAAGAAAAGTTTTTATTTTTATTTTGGGACTTAACGGCCACCAAAAACATTCAGAAGTCGATAGGAATTAGTTATACAAGTAGTTTGAATGAGGTAACGACTTCGCAATCATATAAAAAACATACAATGAAGCCGTGAATTTCAGGACGCCAAATATTCGGAAATTCATTTAGTTTCTGTTGCCATTTGAGGAACTCTCTCTTCAGGCGCTGGTGGTTCATTCGTGACCCCGTTAACCATTTTACCAAACAAATTGACATTTGTTTCTGGCATTCAAAGGTGGGATTCTTGTATTGTTTATTCGAATGAAATATTAGCGTGGTATTTTTGTGAGCAATCGCATGTCTGCTTGTGCACGGTTTTGTCCAAATAAAGACAATGACTAAGTATAATTCTTCCATTCTTAACAGTCGGTTTAAAACTTAATTTCTAAAGATCTCGGTCTTCTGTGTGGGAACCAAGTTCTCTCATCTGATAACAGTAAATTGTTTCTCTCAAAACAAGCTAGACAATTACGGATAAATATTTACAAAAATTAAAGCCAGCAGACCGAGAGCTTTTAATATCGATGACCATTGTGCATTCGAAATTCAATATTTGTAAGAAATAAATACATTTGCTCCGTTTGAAAAAGCAAGCACATAATTCAATTAGGACAGACCTCTCCAGGGAATGTTTGATCTTCTATTTGGTGTTCTGAGCCCTTTTTGGAGGTTGCACTAAATTTTATGACTGCTCCATGAAGTCTGTATCGGTATGAAAGTGGTCCTTGAGTAAAGTAGACAGGTGAGCCATCGGGTTGCACTAGGATGTTTACGTTCTGTCCATCGTTGAAGATGTCCAGGGAGAGCTAAATAAATTTAAATCGATTTCGGATTATTGAATTGCATTGCGGAAGTTGTGAGGATCGTTTCAAAATAATATCAAATTTTAAGTTGAAAATAGTTTTAGCACCGGAAGTACAATAACCTACTGTTTGAATTGACTAGTTAGAATGGAGTTAGAAACATGGTTATAATATTCGAAAATAAAAGCCATCTACAGATGTTTGCAAAATTTCGGCCATCTATTTTCTTTTCAATCCAATGTCACCGTCTTCAAAACTTCTTGGTCTATTTTATCACAACAGATGCTTCCATTGATTCGCTTTGTACATTTAAGAGAACCATGATAATCGCGCTATTTTCTTGGTTTCTGAAAACTATTAAGGACAAAATGGCATTTTGTGTTTTCGAGACACGAGTTCCAGCTTAGGGGTGGGATTAACAGATCGGTCTCTATCTTTCTTTCTCCCACTTCTCTCTTGCTGCAGGATAAGCCTTTTTCCTTTGAAATAAAGGCACCATATAAAGAAAAAATGGAATCAGAACCAAGTCGGATGTTTGTGCTACAACGGAAATTGTATGCATTTCTCTTTCTGCTCCCGCTGTACCAAGCATTTCTACAACTAAAGATATTTGTCTCATTAAGGTGTATTCTGAGAAAATCAAAAACAAAGTGCTCTTGAACATAAATCGTGGGATTTTAAAACCACGAAGCCAATAAAAGAGCATGTTTATGTGAACTGCTTTATAAGGCCTATTTCCAGATTGCGACAATTCAAGAACCATTATAGAATATATATATTGGTAGGCATCAACCTATTGTTTTAACGGATGGGCGCCTTCCATAAGTGACCTTGGCGGTCAACTGACCGGGGGATTTGTGTTTGATTATTATGTCACAAGCGGCGGTAACCTATGTGGCAGCCTTACTATAACAAAAGCACATTTGGTTGAAATAAAACGGATACATACTGTTGCTGCAGACATTGCGCCTCCGGCAAAAACTTGTTTACGGTGAAACTGTTCCTTTGGTCATTCTTATTTGAGGTTGGAGATTGAAGAATTCCGAATGGTTTAATTCACGTTACTTTGATCGAATTTATAGACTAATTGTTTCAACAGTTGCATATGCCGTTTAATACGCCGAGGTCTACTAAAAGAGCATCTTTTATTTTAATAAGACTAACTCACCGATGAATAAATAGACGAAAAAGATGTCTGCGCAGAGTTTCCTTTGCTTCATGTATTAAAATTTATTAAACACAATGCACCGCGTTGTTTTCAAATAACGTTATGCGTAGAAACAATTTTCTATACAGTGTAATTCTTTATTTTAGAATACACCTACTGCCACTAAGGATCTGCATTTTTTAGGGACACATTTAGGTATAGGCCTAACACGGGGATGCATTTTTATGCAAAGGCGGCAAAGCTGAAACTGTAACAGATTTGAAGTTCGTGTTCGGCCTTAACTGGCGGCATTTTTTTAAACGGCTGATGATAAATTATAAACCCTCATGCGAGGTGAATCTTGAGATATTAAAAACCCAAAAGGACTTGCGCATAACAAGGAGGTGGGGGGTTCCTGACAGAAATCGGTCGGTGAAAAGTGGAATATTGGGGTCAACCCTTCGAGAACGTACTAACAATTCTTTTAAATCTGCTATCGATAGAAAGCGCATTGAACAGAACGGGCGCTTCCTTGCCCTAATTTATCTATCGTACTGCGGACGCAGGAAATAAAAGACGATTGCAGGCGGAATGGGGGCGCAACCAATCAAATGGCGGTTCGATCATTTCCTTTGCAACTGTATTGTGCGTTGCGAAAAAACGATGACGATGGTCTCTGGTGTCGGACTGTATAACAACATTTATTAATTAAATAAGCTAGACTTTCAATTGAAAGGTTAGATATTCCTTTTTGGAAATATACTGTCATTAAAAATACGAGCGCACGATTTTAGTTCGTAAACGTATTTTGAAGTTCCGTGTCGAAATTAATAAAAATAAGAAATTTAAAAAAGGCACAGGTTGATAAGGCAAAGTATTAATTCTCCTTATCTGTTTGAAGTCATGCACAAATCTAATTAATGCAATATAACAGCAATGCGAGGTTTATTTCACTGCCCAGCAAGCATTGTGAATGTTCCAGGGATATCGGTCTGCTTGCGAAATGGCCAGAACCTACTATAGACATACATGTGTTTTTCATTCGTGCTATATAATTAGACTGAGCAGCTTTTAAATTAAATTAAGTTTAAAATATTATTCAATTGGGAATAATTTAAACGCTGTGATATTTTCAATCATTTAGAAAAAATGTTTATTCAAATTAGGAGATTAGTGACGCGCATATGGCCAAACCAATAATAAAAATGTGGTTCCTGTCACCAATCATTTAATGTCGTATGAATAATATGCGCAGAAAATAGAGATGCCTGCAGATTTCATTTTCTAATTTCTCCTCAAAATATGAAATAGCAAGCAAATTAGCCATTTTATTTGCTATTCGTTGAAATTTAGAAGACGTTTATTCTGGGAACTCATAACGAACGCGTCGTGGACAAGACAATTCTCATGGGAAAATACAGTGCAACAGATTTGCGTTTTTTGATATTTCATGCGCAATAATTTTGCGTTTCGTAACGTGATAGTTTGGATAACAAATGATTCTGAAATGTCAACAGGGAAGGATAGAAGGAGGAAGATGGCGACGAAAGAGAAGAAGAAGCCGATAAGGAAGAATGCCTACCTTAGAATTGACCCCTTCGATTGCAAGGGCTTTAAGTGTGTGGTCAAATACGAGGTCTTTCAATTTGATGTTAATCGGAGACTGTTGCCTGCCTTTGGAACAGGAAGACCACATGTCATCGGGGAACATCATTGATCCTTTTCCCCAATGCCCTGGTCCTGTAAAAATATATAAATGTGTTTTTCAATGCGTTATGCGGAAATGGTGGCTCGTACATTGTTTTGATTTCGTTATTCGCGGATGCAACAGGCTCGGTGGTGGTGTACATACACCGAGCCTGTTGCAAGCGGGATCATTTCACTTTGCGGAAACTGTCCACTCAATGAACAATTCATATTCAACCAGATATTCTTTAAATACAGGTTGCCTCAATACCTAGGTCACGAATTGCTTACTTTTAGTAGGCTTTTACGATTTAATTTCGTATTTTGGAGTAGAGAGGCGATTTTTAACAGATATAAATTGCTTAGGAAGTGCTGCATTTGCGACAGCTGACACGCAAATCCTGTCGCGAAACGGAACAACAGGCCAACATATGGTCTACAATTTTCTATAGTTGTTTTGTTTCATCTCTATGGCCAGAATTGCTGTTCAAATCATTTTATCACATGATATTCCAGTTTTAAATTAAAAATTAAACGACAAGATATAGCAATATATTCGTACCATCCAATCAATGATCTATCATCGAGCTCCATTTGTTAACTGACAAAACATTTGCTATCAGACGATGCCAAATATTTTCCATTCAAATTCTCGAATGGAAAAACTTTCACCAGCGGAGGCGCATATCAGCCAGCACAAATCAGCAAATAAGAATCGCGATTTAAAATTGCATGGCCTTTTTTTTATAAACTCAACCGCAAGTTAGTGGATTCCTCACTTTAACGGGGTTATTCTCTGAGCCCATTAAAAGTGGGTTTAGGCGTGTTTATGGCCTATCCTTTGGATTGCAAGAAAGCCTATCATTCTTGAGCCTTGTTGTGAGTATAAGAGACACATATTCACACATTATTCTAATTTCATTGTTTTATTTAATTGCATTAGTCAATAATTCATTGAAAGTTGCATTGGCGTGGTTGCATTTGAAGAAACGGCTTTTGGGTCCGTAAGGTTGACGGTAATTGGAAAGCAACGCTCCAAATTCCGCACAAACAAATTCTGCTCCACTTGATTCGAGGTAAATAGTTTTGTGTGTTTTTGCCGTAGCAAAATTCCATGCAGCTTTGTTTTATCCCACCTATATGAGCAGTGTTCATTGGAGGAGGGATAAAAGGACACCTCTACTGCATGTAGGGTTTCTGTGCCCATCTGTGCTTCGCCCCACAGTTGATGCATGTTTTTCCATCGTCTCCGTGGTGTGCATTTGGCGTTTCCTGAGAACTTTTGTAATTATCTAATTGACTGGGGCTTTTACCATTCGGCGACCAATCATAACAGTTTCATGGTAGACTGGCGCAGTCTAATTCCATTAGACAGCAGGTCGGCGAGAACGATACGTCGCATTATATATTTAAAAGCCGGCGAGAAATAAACCCCCATAATCCCTAAAATCAGGTTTACTTTTCAAATGCCAACAATACTTGCTCCCAGGGCGACAAGAAAGAAGTTAAATAGTTTTAATTTAATTAATTGTTTATCATTGATGCTAGTAAAAGACGAAAAATGTTTGGACAACAATAGAAGCAATTAATTCTCATGTTTTCGTTTTATTATCAGTCTTTAAAGCCGTTAAAATGGTGAACGACATTTACCAAATGCAAACCAAGTTATAGAATGACTGTCTAGTTAATCCAGAGTGTCGGATACGCAGCATTCAGATACAACCATTGGGAAGGAGGTGAAATTTATAAAATATATTGCGTCGCGACAAACACAACAACAATGTGAAAGGATTGTCTTTGGCCGTTTGCACTCAAATATGGATCGCAATTATTCAGTGTTCGGACCTGTTTGACAAATCCACTCCAATTGAGGTTGTATGTATCCCGGCAATACCAACAAGACGTTCACCAGGACAATCAATTACATTCCTGTTCACAATAAATCCGAATCTTTAGCTGCTTCGATATTTCCTCTTTTACAACAGTCGCATACGGACGGAACGTACCACCACTAATCTCAAGACTACCATTACGTCGGGGTTATCGTTTGCTAAAATGGTTTTAATTAAATTATATGCTTGTTTCCTTGTATTAATTGGTACACAGGTCATGACGAAATCTTAATTTTAAAAGTCAGTTAGTTCCAGATTTACGGAAATGTGGGGCTGTCCGGTGATCATGGACAAAGAGATTTGCCATTTTACGGGCGAGAGGGCGATAGGAAAATAATGCCCCACGAAGTCCAATATAATTAATAGACGGGCTAGAACGCGTAAAAACGAATCAATAGAATATTTCAGAGCTAAACGCAGAAGCAAAAAGGCAATCCAATAACCCATAAGTAATGGGGGAAAGCATGCGGTTTAAATTTTACCTTTTGATTCTTTTACGAATATTAAAAATGATAGCTGTTTTAATTCCACAACAAGAAGTATTGCTTTTCTTTTTCAAGGATTAAACTAACAATTATTGCGGTCAATATCCAGGACTTCAATTGGAATTCATCAAAGTGAGCGCCTTTGAAATTAGACAGATCACATGTGTTGATGCTTGATCTGCGTTTGGAAATAATATAAAACCTGTCCATTGAGCCGTTTTACAGACAAGAAACCTTTATATCTTGTATTTATGTTATTTCCTAACTGTTAACACAATTATTGCCCAATTTTACCACTTTTAGAATTATTTTAACTGCATGGGATCAACTATTTTTGATAAGCGACGCCACTTAAAGCAATATTAAACTAAAGATAACTGGGCAATTTAAAGGACAGTCCAGCAAATATTTACGATAAATTGTCTAGCACCAAGAATTGGTGCCTGGTTTTCACGGAAAATAGTTTTACTGTGAATGAATACCGCAGAATTGCGTGCGCGTTTATGGTCTCCTGTTTGAACTTTACACATCTTGGTAAAATTAGACCCGCGAACGACGGAAATGTCAGATTTAGCTTACCGCCCATTGCACCTTCTTTGTAATGCCACCAGTTATCCCAGGTCGAATCCCAAGCGCCCTCCTGCCAGAGACAGTCGGCTGAAATAACTAAACAGATGGCAGACATTTGTGAATAAATAAAACAATAACAGGCTTTAACGGAATTTGGTTTCGGGAATGCTCTAACACCCACATTAGGGATTTAATCAGTTGCTATTGTTGATCGTTGAAGTAATGAAATCACTTTATAAATTAATAAAGGGTGTTTATTTCGGTTTGTCATGTTTTTTGACTCTTCTGTTGGTATTTCTGCTTTTAAGTGTTTATTCCCAGAATTCTAGAATAGAATATTAGATTTCGTGTAAATGGCTGTCCACAGTTTAAGTGCTACCATGTGTGTGGACATATATGTTGTACAAGACCGATTGTTCGCATTCGAACAGTGAATGGCTTCAGTTTCTTAGCGACTATAACCCTCTTCCATCTATTCCCGGTTTAATGTATTTCCGTTTCTATGTATCAGTGCTGCACGTTTTGATGCCCGCGACGATAATAAAGCAATTATTATTATTATCATTGTTCCTCAGGGTAGTTTCGTAGGGTGTTGAGGTCCACGGGAATACATTCGCGGCACAATAACTTTCCAGCACATTTTAGGACTGCAACCTGGAAGCACAGTTCAAATTATTCGATGGAAACATTTGGTTATGAACAAATGCATACGCATACTCACGCTCAAAGAGCGTTCGTCGTAGCTTTCAAAACACCGACGCTCGCGGATTTTTAAATATTTATGATGTCACGACATCTAATAAGAAAACTGGTTATCAATTAAAAGCATTTCAGAAATTTGTAAGAAACATTGGAATACGGTCCATACTGTTTGAACTTTTAGGTGACATGCATAAATGGCCCAGCGCCTGTTTGGCCCCACAATATATATGTAATCGTGTTTTTTTGAAAAAAATGTGACAGTTGTTGCCCATGAATGCACCTTGCAACAAGAATTTCGTAAGTTATAACTTTCATTGATATCACAAATTAATAAAAAAAACGTCATCTGTTTGCGCTTGTTATGCAAAACTATTAAAGATAATTGCTTGCAGTGCTTGGATGTCTCATTATTTCTGAAAAGGTTGAGTTGTCAGAATTCATTTAGTTATTCTGAGAAAACCAAATGTATGCATTATGGTTATTAAATAAATGCGAAAGCTAGCTCATTGTTCATGTTAGAAACAACTACCGCATTCAGAGGAGCAGAGAACCACATTTGAAAAACTTTGTTATCACATTCATGTACGCGGTTATGACAACCATCATAATAATAGTCTTCGCTTTGTTAAGGTCACGACATCAAAATGGGCAGGAAATTATGAAATCCTTTGGGATTTTTAAAAAAATGCAAATCCAAATGCTCTCGAATAACTTGTTCTGAATGACTAATCTTTCGGCAAGAAATTCTGCCGAATAATAATCCCACAAACTGATTGTATCCCCTGCAAAAGCCCCCGTAGATCCCAAGCCTTCGACGAGAGGAAGAAAATTGCCAGGACAAAAAAACAAACCATTTGTGCGCGGAAACAAGGAAAAACAACCGCTTTGCCGCTTTCTGAAGCCCAATTTATTCAACATTGTATTTCCTTTCTCAACGCCTAGGTATATGGACCAATGCACAATTTATAAATGAACAAACATTATGGGAACTAATCTTCCTTAAGTAAACTAGTTTCCGGATTTTTGTGTGCATGTTGCATCGCAATAGGATGTGTCTTTCAATGACTTGATGGTTGCGAAGGTATGCTGGTACTATTAAAAAAACTATGTAAAACTTGAGCAATGACATCCTGGTGGTCTATCTGTCTCATTGAAAGAAGATTTGCGTCTTGCATGGTCGCATTTGACGAATTAAAGGAAAAACGGACGATGAAAACTTTGTCTTGAAATTATATTAATAAATGTTTCAAAATGTTCATTAATTTTTTTCTAATTCATATCAAACTCCAATTTTTAATGGAAAATCATCATCTTTTTATATAGTAGAAGGTCTACAATTTCTGGATGTTCAATAATACATTGCAACACGACAGTGCGATATGTCCCACAGCCAACAAATCAATTAATTTATTACAAAAAAAACTACAGCTAAGAAATTCTGAAGACATTAGGTCGCTAAGATGGCCAGTTGCAAAATACTTGGATTATTTGTGGTGATACAAATAAACCAGAACCAATTGAAGCCCGGAAAGACCAAATTCGGAACGAAATTTTCAATAATTCTGAAATTTTATCGAAAATGTCATCAAAATAATCCACTTATACAAGTGTGCTAAAGATAATTCATCATTCGTAAACTTTAGGTTCGCTACCATATTTATTAATAAACAAATGATTATTTTTCATTCGAAGGTGGTTTTAATTTGAATTTGGGTAGGAAACTCGAACTTGAAAGACTCTTTTTTATTGCACGCCGAAGGCATTGTCCGTTTTCCAGGCTTATATTCTTCCTCCGCAAATAAATGTCTGGTGTTGATAGAAATATCGATTATAAGACAGTAAAGATATCTTCCCAGAATTCAGGTCTGGTAAAAGCCGGGACGGAGAACGCACAATCTGGATGTTTAAGTCATTCCGATGAAACGGGAGCATAGACATTTGTCAGGGAAATTGAACGCGGATGAATTCGTAAATAAATGCACGACAAAGTATTATATATGAATAGAAGAGATATAAAAACGGGTTTTGTGATTGGTCGACCCATTCTAAAGAACCACCTGAGCGAAGGGGGCACGAGCGGCGGCTAAGATGAGCAGAAAATAGAAACTAAATATTCCAATAATAAAATTTTTTCCGCACAAGTGCAATCAGGCCGACGGGAAAGAATTCAGAACGGTAGGCGGCTGATCTTAATGATTGGCCCTGTCGCTATGCCATAATTATTTTGTTAATTTTCCGTCTGGTTCCGACGACGAGAATTTGTGTTTTTGCTCACTATTTCAGTATGATGGATAAATTAATGCGTTAAAATGAAGGAAACACATAGGTCTAGCTGAACGTAACCGCGAATTGGCGAGAGAAGATTGCTGCGGTAAGACTTAAAATGCTTTTAAGACAATGAGATCTGCTTTGGAGAAGAAAAGCCTTTTGTTATGACCCGTAGAGGAGTAATTTGGTGAATCTTTGGCAGCCATTCCACTGCACCAATAACACCTTTCTTATTTCAAAAGCGGAAAACTTGCTGAATCTTTACTTTTCATCAAACTGTATTTGAAATTTCTAATTGAATGCACCGGAAATTACTGGGCTTGGTCGTTTATTTCGTTTACCGCATAAAACGGATTTAGGGATTAATGCCATGAAGCAAATCTATTGTATAAACTCGATGAATCTTTGACTTGAATTGGAAAGAAGTTATTTGGTAAATGCTTGGTTTCATTTTTATCTTTCTAGGTGCATCTGGGATTCCCATAAAACATGTGCATCACGGGCGAACCCAAGTTGCCGGCCTGTATTTCGCCAAATATCTTTTCCAATTGAAATGAAAATTCTATAATATCAAATTAGCCGATTGATTAAAGAATCTACCCTTCATGCGAAGGTTTATCACCAGGCTTCGTGTGGAATTAATAATAATGCTATTCGCTTTATTAAAGTCCCAAAAACAAACACTTTGAGCATTAAAATTAACAACGATTTTACGCGAATCCAGGAAATAACGACATTAATTAGAAAAAAATGAAAATAAAACTCCCAAAGAATATAAAGTTAGGCAAACACGTAAAGATAGGGTCTCTGTATAAGATCATAAATTTTAAGTTCCGTAAAATATCGAATAAAACGATTTCAGGTTTTGTTTTATAATACCTGCTTGTGATGTTTGCATATCTCGGGCTACAGACAAATACCTTGACATTTTGGAAAGTTAGCTTTGATCTAAACCACGACTGCCAACTAAATGCCAAATGACCCGTTACTTTTGATTGATGCAGGTCCCAATTTTGTAAGGATTGTTAATTCACACAATCCAAGACATCCCACAGGCGTTGTTTTAAAATCATTTAAGTAATCATGTATCGATTATTAGTAAAACGAAAGTAAACGTATGATTTTAAATTTATTTTGACGGTGTTGTTGGAATTATGATTGCTTTTCACAATATAGACATCCACTTCGTGCCTTAAATATACTTCATATTTAACGAATATTAAATTCCGATTTCGGTTTAGGCCCTAGGCAATTGGAAAGAAGTCTGGAATAACATTTTGGCAAATGCAAAACGTAAAAACTTTGCATTGAAAGATAAAAACGTTGTCAAAATATTGAGAAACACACAAGAAAAACATACAAAATCAATAAGAGCAACAAAACGGATAAGCGGTGTGTAATACTAATAATTGCGTCGTTAAACTACTGCTTATAAAAGGGCGTTATTTGGGAACAATTTGTAATTTTTTTCAAAAATACTGAAAATTCAATGCAGGTGGTCGCCTGATATAGATGTCTCATAAATTCTTCCTTATGCTTAGTCTGTTATTAAAACGAACAATAATGAATGAATCAAGTATAATTTACGAAAACACATGAAATCGAAAAAGATGCCAGCAACATTTTCAACAAATTAATTATAGAGGTTAGAAACAATAACTGAAAAAATAACGTCTTCGCTTGTTGGAATATCCTTATTTTTGTTTTAAGTGTGTTGATAACGAATGGGGCTTCATTTGTTAACCGGACTGTGTGCGGGAGAACGGTCCAGGGAGAATCAATTGACGGAAACATCATGAGTTGAGCCACGACAAATATATATAAATTAAACCGTGAAGAGGAGATAATAGGTAAGAAGTTTTACTTACGGTTGAGAATACTTTGGGCCATTTAACCCCATCGCTTTGGCACGTGCAAAAGGTAAGTCTTATCGTATTTTGTAATCGGTAAATAGATGGAAAACAATCGCCACATTTTACGCGGACATCCACTTGTATCGAAATAGGTATAAATTTAAACATGTTTGTTTTTAACCGAGCTGCTTGAGAAAGTAATGCTTAACCAATATACGTGTTTGACCTTAAACGGCCCTGTGAATAACTCTACCAGAGCTTATAATTCTAAAAAATAGGCCAAAACGCTCAACGGATATTATAAGAAGAAACTACATATAGCATTAAGTGAGAAGATAGATGAACAGTCAACCTTTGGACGGCGACCCCTAGCACCCGGTTTTATTTCCACAGTAAATCACGCTAGCGATGTGTAAACAAGAAGACATTTTATGGTAGAACCGTGCAACGTATTACGTTTTCACCTGTTAACATTTTAAAAATATGTTACCTAAAATTGAAGTATACATTTAAAAAGCAATGAGACTGGGTATTCTATACATGTATAATTTAACCGACTTACCCAGGCAAATAAAAAAACGCAAATTTTGAAACAGTGAGATCGCAAATATCATTATTGCAGGTGACCACGTTCACATAGTTGAACGCGCGTAATCCCATGAATATTTGGAAATGAGTCAGTGAATTTGGGGGTCAGTTTGTGTTAAATGGTTACTTTAAACACGTGTCTAAAACAAATTTGTAGTTTTAATTTTCATTTCAAAATTCAAGTTCGTTTAATAAAATATTTGATTGTGGCAATAATTATTTTAAATAGCACACGTAGTATTTTCTGTCAATTGATCTATCATGTGCAATGGAAAACCTTGTTTAACATTTGGTCAAGTTGGCACATTGTTGGAAAATGGTTCATTCTATAAATTATACTGAACCCGTTCATCGTATTTATATCTCGTTAGTGTAATAGATTATTGTGTGAATGCATATGTTAGCCTTCAATGCAAAACTTCGTTCAAAGTAACCCGATTATCGAACACCGGTGCTTACGTGCGCAGGTCGGATATTTTTCCCCCTATCGCTATAGGTAAAAGAAGCAACTACATAATTTATTATCATTTATATATGCCTGCTAATTTCTATAAAAGGATGATCTGACTGTTTGAGTTTGGGATTCTCGAGCACGCAAACAACGCATGCACTCCGTGTGGGGATTCAAACGTCACTTGTATGGAATTCCCAAGAACCTTCTATGGGAAGCGGCACTTTTGGGCACACCAGCGGCCGAGGTTACAAACTAGTTTGCTAAGGACCCAAAAACGTTCCTTTCTCGACACCCCACAGTTAGTTTCAACACCATTAGAAAATTTTATTATAGCTGATTGAGTGTCACGACGCTTTTGGACACCGGTATTCAAAACGACCTAACATTGCCTGCCTCTCCCTAGAAGGCCTACCTAACTCGGGAGTAAGTTGCTGCCTTCTATCAACTATGATCGACTATGTGGTGGACTGAGTAATCCCACAAGCTATAACTGTCTGAAACGGCGCCCAAGTTGCACCGTACTTTTCCCCCGCCAGCTGTAGTTCGCTGACGATATCGTTGACTTGGGAGACACCCCATACTGCCCTCCAACCGATAATAAGCCGAATAAGCTACCCCGAATAAGTTGGGCGCTCCCAACTAATGCTCTTATACAATGCGACCGTAAACTATGCTCCAGCCTTAAAATACCTTTTTGACAGGGCAAAAAATGCATTCGAGCAGCTGTGTACTTCCATGTTGAGCCTTCGGACTAAACATCGCGTCTTTCGGCCAGCTATCCGCCCATCAAAACTAGCGGCTCTGAAACCTGAGCCATCCCGAAAGAACCTACAATCCACGTCTCCAAAAAAACGAAACCCTCGTGTATCCGATCGTTTTTTATGTTCGAAGTTCGGGATCTTGTGTTCTTGCGAATTCGCCTCGTTGCTAATTCGGTTAAACCTGTTGGCTTATGCTACACCTTCTATGTATAATCGCCGCTTCTTTTATAATTTTTTGCAAATTTAAATTGTGTAATGCACGACATGACTTGATAGGAGGCGGCCATCTTGCCTTGCTATCTGTCGTTTGTACGGAGTTCAATACGATGGTGTTTACGACCCTCTTGTCACCTCAACGTGAGGAAACTTTCTTTCTCTCTGCATACAGGATGCTTTTCGCTCTCCCAACCCTTCGTAACCGCAGCCTCTCAACCTCCTCCACACATCCTACAGCGACATTCTCCCTTCTCCCAAAGAATGGACCAGTTAGGTAGTTTCCGTCCCATTAACGCTCAAAGCTGCTTATGTGTTCCAATTTCTTCGTCTGTCCTCTTTCGTAAGTTCACTTACACGATGCGTGTACCTTCTACCAATCTTCCTTCCTAAGTAAAGGTCACTCGCCCAGTTAAGTCGTCTTCTTCGTCGTGTTGACTGACGTTTGGGGGCAGCCTCGGACGGAATAGATGCTACCATTTACTAATCGCATTACCCTAGATCTCAAACCCACTGGAATATACACACGTTTTGGTTCTCGAGACATTTATAAAGCGAATACTATTTTCATTATGACTCTCTCTTAAATTTTCCGTCATGCAATTTTTTATTGGTTTGATGCATATTAGCAGAATTTTGCGCATAACCAATCGATTAATATATCTCTCTTTCATTTTAATCGATAAGCGAAAAAGCAAACACTACTATTTATGCAGAAAAAAGAAAATACAGCCTTGGACGGGCCATTCAGAAACCTTGCCCTATGAACGTCGTGTGCATCGATGCAGAATAGTCCCACGGATTCTGATGATGAATTCTTTGAATGCAGCGAGCCTTTTCGTATGCTCTCTTCTGTATTACTAATATATTAGCTTCGAAGTTTTACGCAGTTGCTGTTCCAAAAGAATCACCTGGAGCTGGACTGTTTTCGAACATAACGCATGCGAAAAACCGTCTGAAGTGTATTAAGGGTTCGCGGTTAAAAACCTTTGATTCTATCAAGGATGCAAGCGAATTCTCGGCTTCTCCGATTTTGGATGATTGTACACCTACAGTCGCTGTAGAAGGCGAGGCTGCCAACTTTTCTAGTGTGAAGCAAGCCGATCTTTTGCGGTTTCGGAAATCCATAGAAACCAATGATATTAACAGTATTGAGATGTGCATATCTGTCAATCCTATGTATCTTTTAACTGGATATGATACCCCTACTATCTTACAGGTACCGATTCTGAAAAAACTACCATTATTTTAAAGACACTTAAACTAATCATGTTTTTTTGCATTTCAGCTTGTGTTTCGTTTCAATGCTATTCACATTGCTGGTAAATCCGGGCACGCAGAAGTCATTAAACTTATTATTTATTACCTGGAATCCCCTGAATTTTGGGCCCGTATTTACCCAAACGCTAATTCTCAGACCGCCGAAGCCCGCCGTCGGCGTGTCTTGGATTTATACTTGAATAGTCCCGAAACTGGTGTAATTACTCCTCATTATGTATTACTTAATCAAGCAAAGAAAATTTACGCATGGCATGTTCTTTTTCACTTCGTTTAGAGTCTTTCATCCCCTCTTCATTTGGCGAGCAAATTTGGCCACGTGGACTGCGTCCGTGTCTTAGCAAGCCACCCCGCGGCCATTCTTGACCTTCGAGACAACTCAGGCGCCACGGCGCTAGAGTCAGCTTGTATTAGATTAACGTCAGCGAGTCTTCAGGAAAAGACAGAGAGGCGTCAAGCAATCTGTCGAGCCCTCGATGAACGGTATGTCTACCCTTTATCAGTATGCCGAGGCACCAGAATCCTGTACGCGATTCTATCGCTTAGTAGCCTCAACAACCCACCGATTGGCTGGTGGTATGGCAACTACGTTTTAGGGGCCATCGCCTTTGAATGAACTCGATTATTGGAATTATGGCTGTAATAAATCTGCATTGACGGGAACGAACCAAGAAAATACAAATCTCGGCTATCTGCAACCGGAAGATAAACCGGCTTGGTGGTGGTTTGACATGCAGATTATCGGGAATATTTTAATAGGTGGTCGTCTGACCTTGTAATCGAACCCAGGTTACTCACCAAAGCGAGGATGCTGACCGCTACCATCAGCCAACGAACTACGATCAAGGTTGTTCGTGTAATTTTGTTGTAATTGGGTCGTTCTCTTTAACGTGTTGCATGGGTCTGATTATCCTCGGCGTTTGTCTACTGCTGCAGTTAACTTCGATAATAACGCTCAAATTTTTATTTTGAGAGAAATGTTTGGGGGGAGGGGGGTTAACTTACTTTTCAGTTTAATCTCCTACAATAAATTGAGTCGGCTCCATTGGTTTCACAGTCAATGGCATTCTCGTGGAGAGTAAGTTACTCTAGCCTTCGCACAATCCAGAACGTCGTGCAAGGCGATGGGTATTATGGTGATGGTAGAACAGTACCTATATTGTGTCCTTTAAATCTCCTTCGTCCGCCAGTTTGTTTTCCGGACTATCCCCACCTAGTTTTAAGCCCGTCTAGAATGACACCACGAATATAGCAACTACTCCTCTCAGTTGCCTAGCGGTTACATTTTTTGGTTATTCGCTGGCTAAAAACAGCAATACGTTTGCATTGACCTGAAATAAAAATACCTCAGGAGTAAAGTCGAATAAGATTGCGTTATATTAGAAGAATATGCTTTTGAACGAATGAGTTGGGTGTTGCTGGTCGGCCTTGGTTTTTCCCCTGGTTCTCTCGTGTGCATTGTAGATATGTTGTTCTGATTGACAGCTACCGTACTCGTGATAATCTGGACACCCAAACGACCATTCTGCCACAGCCTCTCATGGCGCGGCAGCTCCACCAACTTCTGTCGTCCACGAATCTGCTGAAGTGCCCGGGAATTATTAATTTTTGTCCTCAGCTGGCCAGAACCTCTTTAGACACAGCGAAGAAAACCCAATCATCACAACCACGCCGACCCACTGAGTCGCCCGCGGCTGTTCCGCCCTTCTCGCCGTGTGCAGACGCTTCCACCACCTTAACGTCTTCACCGTCTGCTGATGCCGTGGATTTACGGAAATTCGGTGGCATTGGGGTGTTTGGAGCACTCCGGGCAATACTTGGGCCGTTGTCGCGCGAAGAGGTGGGTCTTTTTTTATATCTTGAAATGCCAAGTACGCGAAGAAGGGTCATTTGGGGTGGCTCCTATACAATAGTGGTATGCTTTATACAATATCTCTTTCGGGTTTGGATTGGTGAACATTTTGGTATTCGTGAATACCATTTTTATTATTCAGACAAAATTGAAATCGCATGCTGTAGAGCAGCGGTACACTGGGTCACTGGATCGGTATTGGGTGATTATTCTTATACTGTTTGTAACCTGTATTAGTTAAAACTAAAATTGTTGGACTATTTTGCCTCGTTACTTTATCACCTAAGCTGAAACGACTCTAAATATCACAGCTAAAGAAGCCAGTATCTCTCTCCCCATGCTCGGTGCAAATCTTCCACCAAAATAAGTTACAAATTTGCCTCCTTTTGCTTTGTGCAACTGTTTGTACACTATCAATTTCTCCTCCCTACTATATTCTTCGTCTTTGCCAATGTCGGTGTCTTTACCGCTTGCCATCGCAAAAGACTGTATTGGATGGAGGGTTTTTTAGTTGTCTACAGGTGTCTACATTTCTGAATGACTACAGGTTATCTGTCTCTCGCTTATTATCAACGAAAGCGCCCATTGACACTTTGAAAGGTTTTTGCGTTTGTAAAGTAATCCTCCCCCGTCGCGCCTTTTTACCGGTTGTTACGGTGTTTCCATCTCGAATTTCATCGGCGACCCCTTCACTGCTCAGTTTTTCCTGTCTCGGTGTCTTAATGTTCAACCTTTTAGTTCCAGTGTCTCGGGTAAATGACCCTAATCACCACTGCGAGTGGTATATGCAGCAGACTCGCCAATTCATCAAAATACATCTGCATTACATTTTCCCTGAGAGCAGATTTTTGCACTCCCGCAATCGCTGCACTCCGGAATAACCCCTGGAGCTCAAAATGAAAATTCGTCTGCGTTATTTTCAATAGCCGTCACTTCTTATTATTGTTTCAGGTGACTTGGAGTAAGCTCAAATCGTATAAATACCCTTTTCCAAACGTCCAATTATTTTCCCTGACTTTTTTTATGGTCTTTGAAATAGTCCAGTTTCTAGTGACCTAGCCATGCTCTCGATCTAAGAGGCCATCATTTCAACGCCAATTTTTTGCTGATCGTATATTATTTGACTTCCCCACCCCCTCTATTCAAGTTTATCTAAATTTAAATCTCTTCGACCAATGGACCGTTCATTACCTACAAGAACGGCGGCATATCGCAATTCGGTCATTCCATTTTCGTCCCGATTTTTAGTTTCACTAGAGCAGGTGAAGCAGGAACTAAAATACAGAATTTCATATCGAGTTCTTGTTATACTGTCTTGTTTTATGCTGAAAGCATTGGTCCTCGTGACCTCAATAAAGCGATTACCATTATTATTATCATCATCATCATCTACCTCTCCAATATTGAACTTCCTATATCTAATCTCCAGTGATATATTTCGGCCGCCAGAAATCTGATCTCGGTTAGTGTCCCGATGATGTAGCCGGTCGCTTCCTCGCTCTTTTTCTGAGAGATCGGGGTTCGACTCCAAGGGCAGGTCATCACAGGGGGGCATTGGGGACGCCACATGTAAAAATGTTGCCCTCAGTCCTTATGGCAAGACCCATGACACCGGTTTATCCTCTAGTAGGAGGAAACTTGTATTTTGCCATTGATCTCGCTAAAGTTGTGTTTTGTTTACTGCCTAGGCTGAGTATGCAATCGGTCATTGGCGGAGACCTTCAAAACCCTTCTGGGTTAATCTGCGCATGATGGACAGCGAGAAGGGCTACGAAAGACACGGGAGGTATGGTGATAGACGCTCTTTATGTGTCCTCTGGGGATTTTCGCTTAATATCTATTTTTTAACGCCATTTAGGAATTTGGCAGTTGAGCTTGGTACCAATTGGACAGAGTACTGGAGCTTTTTAGGTGACTTCGCGAACCTGAAGTCGCAATATGGCTTGAAGCTGTTGGACATTCATCTCTCACATTTTTATACGGAATGCAATAATGCAGGAAAAGATCTGTCTCACGATGATGAAACAACGATTCCTTGCCAAAAACTTACTTTCGATAACGAATATGAACCGCCTGGCGTATGTAGCTTTAAGACTACTCCCATTAAGAGGACGAAGCGGCATGCCGAGAAGTTTCAGTCGGAGACAACAGTGACATTCGGTGGCAACAACCGGATTTGGAGTGAATATAGAGACATCAACAATCCTGCGAGTGTTCTCTCCGACAGTCTAGAGTCTAGTTCACCCTCTTCATCAGAAAGCTCACCAAAATCAGAAAAAAATGAGTAAGTTGAGAATTTTCCGTATTCACTACGTATTGTATGAAAAGTATTTATCTACGAGTTCATTATGTTCCTTTTAAGATGCCACGACAAGTCCACCCAAATATCCCCCGTCATCAGTCTCCTGAATAACTTCATTGTCTCGTCTCCCTTGCGCATTCTACTCCCCGATTCCTGTGTGGCCACTAGTCCATTATTGTGCAGACCAGAGAGGCGCACCTCTCTGTTCGCAAGAACAGAGACCGCGAGCACACCAAACTTTCAGCAAGGTGAACCACCCATGTTCAAAACACCCTTGAAATTGGATGCTCCGGTATCTTCACGGGCACGATTCACTCATAAATCCGTTTTGCGCCGACGAACAAGTCACGGAATCTGGCCCAGTTTAATAGATAAAAACGCACATTCGACCACCATTCAACCATCCATAACGCCGACTGAACTTGCTGCGCATGTAGCAATCGCATCTAACACGGATACACACAAGTATAACGATCATAGAGACCGATCTAGGGGAGAGAATTATGAAAATTTTCCGTTTGTGAAAAGATGGAAGGAAGAACTGGATTTATCCTTGCGGACAACGTAATCAAGGTTTTACAAAGCCTGTGTATATATTTTGTACTATTTATTCAGATATATTTCTCAATACAAACATAACATCGATCAAGAAACTACCAGAATTATAGATTAAGGTTTTTAAATCAATTCGCCACGCCAATTTAAATAAAAAAATCAGGGTTCTATGCAGTGTTCCGAGAGGTCTATCCATTATCTAAGAAATCTGCGCACGGGAACTACATCAGGATGCGGTTTTCACACCAAACAAAACGACAACCAATTGGAGAAAATAATAACTAATATTTGTAGTCGCTTTATTGAGGTCACGAAGACCAACACTTTCCGGATAATACAAGTACTACATTGGAAAATTGTATTTTAGTTAATGCTTCACCTGCTCTGGTGATAATAAAAATCTCTCTTGGGTGGAGAGCATACGCAGGCCACAAGAAAACGAGTTTATTATAAAAAGCCTTCGAAGGGTAAAAAAGTCAGAAAATTTAAGGCCGGGAAAAATTACTGCGGAACAATATACAATAAGGGCGACGATATTTACCGAAGAAGGTATCCACATGATAACTAAAAAACCGGCTGCTATAAATAACGTCGTGAAATTTCTAATTTGAGCTCGAATACAAATTATGGAGTGAAGAGATTTCAGGAGTGTCAATATCGTCTCTGCGAGAAAAAAGGCATTATCCACACGATCACTCCAAGATAAACGACTGTTGGGAGGAATTCAGATATTTTCGCTGACTAAATGTTGGCGGAACTAGAGAGTGAAGCGAAGGCCGGCATATAAAAATCTATTATCGGGAAATTCTGTTCGTAGAAGATTTACAATTTCATTGCATTCGCTGGCTGAACGCCTGGTTTATCTGTCATCAATAATCGGCAAACTGCTGTTCAGCATTGTGGTACCTTTATTCCTTACTTTTACAAAAAATAATTTTATTATAGAAAGATTTGTCATTTTAAATCTGAAGACTTCATATTGTTTATCAATTTAGATTAAACTTGATTATTAAATTTCTTCTTTAAGCGCATTAGTTTCTTTCGCAAGGTTTTGTGTATATTTATAGGATTTTGGCAGATATTCGGTCTCTCAACACAAAATGAAACCTTTGATTTGTTGGTTTTTCCAACTGTTTTTTGTGCTAGCCTTGTGTACCGCTGAAAAGCTGTTCATCACAATGCCGGGATCATATCCCCAAAAGGCGGACGATTATATTTGCACTCGAGTTCCGTTACCTGATTTTAAGTTCGAAACAGGTTTTGTCATTGGATTCAAACCTATTGTGAATTCATCCGTACATCACATCATTCTTAGTTCTTGCGATAAATGGATGGATAGTAAGGAACCGAAACAACCAGGACCATGCGAGAATCAATGTCGTAAACAAATCCTATATGCTTGGGCACACCACGGATCCCCACTTCAACTACCTGAAGGCAGTGCTTTTGAAATAGGTCGAAACACGCAAACGAAGTCAATTTCGATCGAAGTTCATTACAGTCGGCGTGAAGAAAGTCCGGATTATGCAACAATCGAACTAACGTATACACGCACACCGCAACCGTACCGCGCTGGTATTATCCTTATGTACAATTCGGATGCAGTGATTCCTCCGCATGCGCAACACTTCGCAACGAATATATCGTGCAGGTTTGTTTCAGTTTATCTCAAAATTTACCGCCTTTTTCCACGTCATCGTGGGTTTTGTTCCTTTTTAAATCTCAGTTGTTTAATCCATCTGTACATCTTTTCTGTAATATTGAACTTCTGTGTTATTCATTTTACTTTGCATCGCCTTCGTTAGTTGGTCCTTTTTCAATCAATTTCCACTTATATAATATTAGGCAGTAACCAGAAGTTTATTTTACTTTAGATTTCGTACTCCTGCGCCTGTCTACGTGATTCGTGTTCGAACACACGCCCACGACCTAAATAAAGCAGTGAATGCTTACTACCGCCGTCATGGAGAAAGGAAATATCATATTCTGGCTAAAGGCAATGCTCAGTGGCCACAGACATTTTACAAACCAACCGAGCTATCGTCCAGCAGCGATTTTGTTCGCCTTCAGGATGGTGATCTCTTGATGGCACGGTGTGTCTACGATTCAACCAATAGGAACCGCAGCACCCTCATGGGCTCAACGCACCTCGACGAAATGTGCAACGTTTACCTCATGTATATCATGGAGTGAGTCAGTTGATTTTTCAACTCTATTGCAGTTCAGATATTTCTCGTTTCAAAACACAGCTATGACGTATATGGATTAAAAATCGGCCAATATTTATGTCAACTTAAATGCACGAAAATCAAGTTTTTAGCATCCTTATTCAGCAAACTAGCTCCAGATATTCCATACTTAAATTAGATATTTTATTTTTTTATTTCTAAATAATAGCTGCTGATTGTTATTTCTCCGATGAGTTTCGATAACGGTAACTTCAATTTAATGTTTCTAATTCTTAAACGCAAAAGCTCATGTTACTCAGCTCCTATGCAATATGTACGCGAATGCGTCGATTTTAGCTCTAACATATTACGCGAAATATCTGTCTATCTGGCAATCGAAATAGTGTTTTATTTGGCACCCAATGTCAATTAATCATAACTTGTGATAGGTTTGTTTTAGTTATAAAAACCTATGTTGCGGTAGTGAAGTTGATTGTATTTCGAGACATAAATTATGTGCTACGCTCCCGCAAGTAAGAAGAACTAGTTTTCGCAAATATCTTAACTCGCTTTATTTAGCTGTAAATGGAGTTTGGAGTTGCCACTTTCTGATCATGTAATCGTGTTCTAATTATTTCATGAAGAAAAACTGATCCGAACAGTATTATGTGAATTTGATTGGTGGAAGCCATCCCACACACCGAAAGGTAGGCGCCTGATTGCCCTTAATATGAACCAATCAGCAAACGAGCATCTAAATTATGCTCAACGGGGTTATATGCGCTAAGACTACCAAATGCCAACGTGGCATCACAGGATCTATTTTTAGACAACGGCATGTGGACTCTGGGGTGGGCAAAAATATAATTATTATTCCTAGTTCCCTCGTTTAATCTATCCACCATTAAGGTTTTAGATGATGCGATAATCTTACTGGTCGTACAATGAACACAATTGTATTGAGTTAATATTTTAGTTTTATTTGATTAGGATTGGAAACGTTCATCCTATTTTGTCCTTTAAGGAGGCTTCACGAATACGACTTATTCGGAAGCTAGTTAATTCCAGCATGCTACGCCATTATAACGTTTTTTTTCAATCGAATGAGTTGAGACTTTATTGTCGAAGAGGCTTCGTTTCTCAGGCATACGTGTTGGAACCCCAAGCTAATATGATGCAAATGAGTTAGTACATCTCAACCATAACTCCAAACTCGTCTATTAAGGCCTGGTGACATGTTCAGTCCACACGGCCTGTATTAAGCTATTGCAATCATTCATCAAAATTATCATTGTAATCGCTCTAGTGCCAACAAACACAAAGCCGACTCCTTTTCATAATATATCGTGCAGAATATTTGTGATTGGTAATTCATAGCCGCTTTGTTTAGCTCATCCCGCAGCTATTTGAAACCACTCGAGGATGCCTTCCCCTCCATACTCAATTGGCTATTAAAATGCCGCAACGTTCACCTCACGAGCATGAGTCAATGGAGCACCTTTATTTTCATATACCCACAGTTCTTCAATCAAATTTTCCATTTCTAGCTCATATACACTGCACTGACACTGGAAGGCAGAACCTATTCAAGTTAGGCTGGCGTGGGAATGACTCACGACAAACCCACGCGAGAATAGTCAAATATGTATTGGTATTTCCCACACATTCAATTGAATTTTCGCACGATTCCTTAATCCCGGGTGTGAGAGACCCTAATAATCCGATAACTACTAGGATGGAGGCATCTGCTAGGCCCATTTTACATGTCTCACTACTTTCGCCATAGCTCCCAATACGAACTGCCCGAAGAAGAGAAGTACTGCGCTGACGAAATGGTCCCCGGGGCCTGGGACCACCCTCCAGCCGGTTCCCTCGACTACGCTCCGGATATGCCGACACATTCGCACCCGGGGGTGTCGTCACCCACGTCGATTGACTTTGAGTTGGATTCGAAGTGGCACGTTAAGGGTTCTGGTATTGGCCAGGTTGGTCTTTTTGCTACACAATTGGAAGAAGTGTCGGCTGTAGGTTTGCACAAGTCGCATTCCCCTGTGGCTCCAGTCAACCGGCAGTTATCAATGCCTAGTATTGTGGGAAATTTAAAACTGACGGCAGGGCCATGTACGCTCGGAAGTGGTACTAGCAAACAAAGAAAGATAATTTTCAATCCTGGCTTTTTGACGTAATCTGTGCTAAACCCTGCTGTGCTGTGTCCCTGCAGTTCATCAATTCTGCTAGATCGGTGGAACAGTGAGACTCCTGCAATTTCAGTCAAAAATAAGCTCAGAGACCCGTCAAATTATGCGACTCCTAGAATTCTATTCAAATGCACAGCCTTTACCACACCCCGAGCTTTCAAACATCGCCAAAGAGAATAAATTGAAAGGAAAGTAATATCAGAGGGGGTCAAAGCCGAAAAGGAAAATTGTATCCTTATGTCTAAATTTATTAAGAGATTCAAACGATACAGTTCGATTGTTGGTGGGAGATGCATGCTAACAACGGCATCATCTAATCCTCTAAATTCACAAAGATCTTAATAGGGCATTTTCGTCTGCTGTTTGCGTAATCAAACAACCGTTTTGTATTCGAAAACACTTTCCTACCATTTCTTCTCTGCGCCATCGCTTTTTGGTTTAACCAGTATGTGGGTAAGAGTACCCACGTGCCCCTAACTTCGTCAAATGACTTACGCACTCTTTTACATGCAGGTTTCGGGTGTTGCACTAACGGCTGATGATGGTCAAAAAACACAACTGTACGTTCTACGCCGCGGTGAAAATGCCTGGACTGAGAAATCCTTCGACGATGACTTCAAATATCGCGAGGACGAGGTCGACTATGTTATTAATCCAATTCTTCACGTGGATGTCGAAACGGGTCGGGTGTTGGAGACCTTTGGAAGCAAGCTCTTCATCCTTCCCCACGGTCTATCGATTGAGAAGGGCAAGAACAGCGAGCCGGTTGGGCTCTGGGTCACCGATGTTGCCTTGCACCAGGTAATGCGCTTCGACTGGGGCAAATGGCACAAACCTAGTCTGGTTCTCGGAAAAGAAGGCGTTCCTGGGACTACTGAGAATACCTTCTGTCAACCAGCGGATGTAGCTGTTGCTAGCACGGTAAGCATGTCCACCACGCTATTTCTCCTGGCTCTTGTGGGGACTGGACGTTCTGGAATAAAGCCTCCAGAAAAGCGGTACAACAACAATAACAACAACAATAAAATTAGGCTTTCATTGAGCTACACTTTTAGGGAGAAATTTTCGTTGCGGACGGTTACTGCAATGAGCGAATCGTCAAGTTCTCTGCCGACGGAAAGTATCTGGCCGAATGGGGTGTCTCTGGCTGGAAGAGTGGTGGGGGTGCCAGAGAGGCTTTTCAAATTGTCCACAGTCTCTCCATCATCATGCCGTCAGGGAACGGCGAAACTGAGCAGATTTGTGCCGCGGATCGCGAACGCGCCCAAATTGATTGCTACGATCTCCATGGACGCAGGATCTTCCAGTACGATGGCCATGCCCTTCTACCGTCTGTCTACGCGATCACCTACAGCCCAACATACAAGTTAGTACTTTTATCAAGTGAATAGAACATAAATTTGCTACGTACTCTCAAACCCCGAAACTGAGTCGCCAGAATGCGTTGTCGGTTTCACTGTTGGTCCTCTGGTGCACGAACTACCGCAAAACCTACTTAATGCGAGGTTTTATAGAAGTATTCACCACGTCAATTCCTAGTAAGTATATAAGAAGACCCATTTCACTGTTGTGTCGATCGCCAGAACTTTGACATCTCATGGATCTTGGAGACTGGCATGCGGCGGATCTGTTATCATATTCCCAAAGTCATTAAGAAATATTATAACAGAAGGAGTCTGTGAAAGAATTAAATTATTGTTTAAAAAAGCTTCTCTATTATTCAATGTTTATCCCCACTTTCTTTTTGTGGGCTACAGTTAAATGCTGAAATATGGCGTCCCTCAATAAAGCAACTAAATGAGCCCACGTTGGTGAGCCTAGCGCGCTATTCCGAATTTGTTTACCCGAACACAAACGGAGTCTTCGGGATTATAAAACGCCCACGCAAAGTGAGCTGGCCATTCAACCAATCATGTCGTCGCATGGGGCAACAGCTTGAACGCTCGGTCGCCCACTTTAATATAGTGAAATAGGGATCAAAATAGAACGGACAGTGGGCGGGGGAGATAACGCACTTAATAGGAGTTAGGCAATTACAATCGATAAAACAAGCCATCCCTTTATTGATCAAATCATCCGGAGGGATTCTGTGACCGTCTCCAAATTCCAGCAGAAGGCTCAACCAAGATGGCGTAACAAGGCACAATTGCAAAATAAGGAAAATAAAGGCCCCAGATAGTATAGTTTTGCAAGCGCAACTAAATTGCACCAATCAAACAGTCGGGCTTCATATCAGTTTATAAAATGCGGGATCATAGTCCTTAAAGAATGATTGCCGCTTGCGCAGTTTCTGACTTTTCGTTTAATAAAATGTTAATATTTATCATTGATTGTAAGGAATATCGGGGCAATTGACCAATAAGAGTGAATGGATACGAGTGGTTCACAAGTGACGTGGTTGACCGGAAGTGAACTTCGAGACATTCGTTGTTCTGTCTGTAAATTAAGGCTAGATACGTTATAAATTAATAAAAATAACCGCGCGTTCTTGGGTAATCAAACTGTTCCGCAACAAATATATAGAAATGATTCAGTTCTATCTACCTCCTAGTCGGTTTTCTCGGTGCTGAATTGTCTCTGGCTGCAATGATAATGATTCGTGGCCTCTTAGGTCCAGTGACTTCTTCATTTCTTTGCTCCTTCCTCATTCAGAATAATGTTTGGAGTTACGGGACCGCTCAGCGTGTACGATGATTTCCCTGGAACAATTCGGCCCACGGCGGATTTGAATGAAGACATCTATGGCGGGACGAACGATGACACTGCCGCAACGGCCTTCGCATTTCAGCCTCTCTTGGTGCCTGATGCCGGCAAAGGCAGCATTCGGAAACACATCAACAATCACCGCCACAATCTCGATCTGGAATTCCGCAGCCCCCACGATATCGACGTCAGTCCAGACGGAAGCATGCTCTTCGTGGCTGAGCTCACGGAGCCCTATGTCTCCAAAATAAACATCGTCCAATCGGGTTAGTTACAATCCTCGAATTTTAAAACCAATCATCTTCTGCAAAACATCGTCATCGTCAAACGAGAATGTATCCGCTACAGGTTGTGACGTGCACGGATCGATTGTCAACTGACAATTGTTAAGAGTGCTCACCTTGTGATTAATCACACGACTTCGAGGTTTCCCATGAAATAGAGGAACTGGCGTTGATCATGCGCGCACTCGTTTTAAAATAGACCTTATGAAAATGTGGCCTTCATCTCCGTGGAGGAGTTCCCCATCAGTCATTCGATTTACCCTCCGCACTCCTGCATGTTTCTCCATTCTCTAATGTTGTCCTGAAAAAAACATTTTTTTTCGCAAATCTCACAACTACCCGCAGGGTTTTCTTCTAGAGCACAGACATTCCTAGGGTCAACAGGGGTCTTTCATGCTGGTCTTGTCTCGATTTGCCTCAACAGATGTAAACGGTCTTCTGAAAGCTCGGTTGAATTCCACGGAGGCGCTAACACCCAGCCCCCTGTCTTCATTCAAATCACAACGAACCCTGGCCCAAAAGATAATCATAGCAGTGCTCGCGGGGATCCTGTGCGTTCTCGGGGTGATTGTCATCGTGATACTGCTGCGCAGTTGGCGACGAAATTCCAGGGGTCTCGGGAATGACCGGAGATATTTTCCACGAAGTTCGTCGGGCAAAAGGGACACGCGAAGACGATACGACGGGTTTCGACCGCTTCGACAGGACGACAACGCGCAGGGACTTGATTCGGCCCTCGTTAGTGACGAGGAGGAAGATGAGGACGCCGAGGCGGGTTCAAATGCTGTTGTCGATATCAGAAACCTTAGACTCTCCAGCCCAAAATCAGCAGCTGAAGTGCCGAAGCCCAGAATCAACGGAAATACATCCTCCAATTACCATATTGACACGTGATGATGTCAGAAATTTCACTGAATCCTCGCACACACACACACACACTGCAACTGAGATTTGCGTTTTTTACGTATTATGTTTATGCAGCTCTTCAGGCATTTCACCCAGAGACAACATCTTCCGTTCGTTATTTTAGACGAGTAGCCCCTGGAGAATTGCGTACACAGTGAGTTAGAGAGGTTTAGATGGTGCTGATGTTGTTGTCTTGTCCGAAATCGTGTGCCCCAACAGTTAACCCCACAGCCACCTACAGCCTCACTCACACAAATCCCCACCGTCTAGCCCTCCTTATCCTGTGTACGTACTTCCGGGCTTCTGTTTTAACTGTTGTCATGTATTTGCGTGCTCGTTTGCCGTCCTAAATGACCTATTTTTGTGTTTACCAATTCTCTAACGTCTCGACATTCGAATTGAATGTGCACTGTTTTGTATTTTGAACACGTGATTGTGCAATTGTGGTCTAATTGAATATTCTTTTCTATTGTTTGGTGGTTCCCGGGAGCCAGGCCGCTTTGCAGAACATCCACGTTTTCATGATTAAGTAGGAATGTAGAGGCGCGCTGGATGAGGCAGGAAGCAGTCCTAGGTACTATTGCTGCTTCGTGACGCACTCGAGGTCCCGAATTCCACTTGACCAGTACAAACCCACAAAAGTAGCATTTTTTTTCGTGTGCCTCTCTCCTGCAAGAGGATGAGCCAGCTTCATTAATGCAATTTTCATGAAGATTCCTGGCAATTCGACCGAGTCCCCTGAGTGAGGATGCTGATCGCCGCCCAATCGGATCACAAAAGCTCCAATTGAGCGTGACACAGAGACTGCAACAAAAACGGTCCTTGGGGAATTCGGAAGGAATAATAATAATAATTGTAGAGGCTTTATTGAGGTCACGAGGATCAAAACGTTGGGCATAAAACAAGACAGTATAACAAGTACTAGATATGAAAATTATCTTTTAGTTCCAGCTTCACCTTCTTAGGTGAAACTAAAAATCGGGAAAAATACGGAATGACCGAATTGCGATATGCCGCCGTTCTTGTGGGCATTGAGCAGTATAGCCTACGCATTGGTCGAAGAGATTTACACTTGGATAAACTTGAATAGAGGGGATGTGAGGGGTCAATTAAAATAAGAGCAGTTATCAGTGAAGTGGCGTTGAACGATGATTTATTTAATAGAGAAAATAGGCTGGCCGCTAGAAAACTAGATTTTTTAAATGGCCTACGAAGGGTTATAAAGTCAAAACATTTAAGGCTGGGGAAAATTACCGGTGAACAATATACAATAAGGGGAATTATACTGGCATGGACAAAGGTTTTTATACGGCTGGAGCTTAAACTGAGTCTCCTGAACCAACGAACTAAGAAACAGAGGCGACGACATTTACCGAAGACGGCATCCACATGATCACTCCATAACCGACTGTTAAAAATAACGATGAGGAATTTCGATTTTGAGCTCGAGGCTAAATTATGGAGTGAAGAGATTTCAGGAAATTTGTATTTAGTAACATGCAACGTGATTTGAGATGTTTGTGGGGCGCTGATTAATCCAACGTAGATGCGATAAAGGACTCCGTAATGAGGTGACTGTCAGTTGGAGTGTGATGACTCAATCAACGACATGATTTGTGCTCCTGCATGACTGCTTTGAATTGGCAGTTCAGAGAGCTAAAAACTACTTCTGCTAAAAGTTTATTCGTGCAATAAAACCGTGTTACGTGGGTTCACATTAGTTTGCAAATTGTAGAAGCTTAACACTTGGCGCATAAGCGCGTGGAGGTTGTTTATTTGAATTTCGGCGCGTGTCGAGCACACATGTGTCATTCGTACCGCAAAACGAAGGAATCTTCGGCTTCCTTACACGTTATTGACTTTCGAAGTGACCCTTGTCAAGGGTGGGAGTTAACCACGCTAGCATTAAACAACAAAAAAACTTCTAGGTAAATACCACTCGCCATTGGGCAATCCCCTCGTAAATTGTCCAGTCAGAGCAAGGTACTCCACACTCTTTGAGCGCTAATCAAATAATGCGGTTAACAATTCCAGACTGAAATAAAGTGACTTAACTTTACCAATCTCAAAAAAAGTTCAAAACCGCAGCGACATAGTCTAAAATATATCGCGCTGGATATTCTAGTTGGTGGGGAGCAATAACAAATTCTACGATTCACAGTATGTGGGGTCTGGTGTAAACTTAAATATTTACAGCACACCTAGAGCTTAATTAAATAGGGGCTTCAGTGCTTGAATTTGTTTACTAGTCGTGAGCGATTATGGCATGCAGCCCTGTTTACATGGAGAATGTGACTTTATTGATCTGCGTCTTAATTTGAGCCCAACGCACGACCATTCCGCCTGCCGTATCTGAGGTCATCAGGCGAGATTTGGATGCGCGAGGCAGCTTCAGGCCATCGCCGAAGTGACCTCAGCCAGCGGATGCAGCTTCCGCCCACCCCCATTGACACGTTTTGATCTCAATCCAACATGGAACCGCACCTTTCAACTGCTTTCGTACACACCGAAAACAGATATGGGAGACCAACCAAAACGTTGGCGCCAATATAAAACTCTCTCCCACTTGAATTAGCCAATCAAATACCGCCATAAATCCATAGGACAACCTCTTTCGTAATGTCGCGGAAACCCCTCAAAGTATACTAAGGAAACAAAGGAAATGCAGCCAATTGATAGCGCTCAATTTAGTCTCGGAAAATATAAAATGCAAGGCCTCGAACATGAACCAGTTCCTCAAGTCCCTGATACGCGAGGTTTAGGCGTTGACTTCAGTTGGGTGTGTTTAGCCGGTGAACGCAGCTCCGGCACACCCCATTGGCGCGTTTTAATCTCAATCCAACATGGAACCGCACCTTTCAACTGCTTTCGTACACACCGCCCCATTTAATTTTCCCAACGCACGCTCACCTTCGACGAAACCCCACCAAGAGCCATAAAAACAATGTGACGAGAATTAAATTATAATCACTGTTAGGATTGTAAGGACTCCAAGACTGCCTTGTTATCAAAAGGCACCTCGGCAGAGATTTGGGCAGCCAAATTGCTAATATTTTCAGCATTTAAATTTACAATAAACAGAAACGTTACATGAAGTGGAGATTTTACGCAGAAAATGCAGAAACAGTTAAAAAGAATAAATTAAATAACAATGAGGTAAAATTGCAAGAAAGGCATCTGCAACCCACGAATTAAATGATGTTTGGCAAACGACAAATGAGAAATTTCCAGGCAATATTTTTATCTCCAAAGGTGTATCTAGAAATAAACTGGAAGTTGCTTAAAAGCCCTTAATGGCGAGAAGGTGTTTTTCAAAGTGGTCATAAATGCTAAAAGCAAGCAATATATGCGTGACTGGACATGGGTTTGATATGTCCCCATCAATTTATGTGTTACACCAATACGGACTTTAAGATGTTGCAAAATAACGTGTTCAGAACAGTCAAAATTCTGACACAGAATTACTGAGTCAGATTAGAAGTCGGCTCCACGAAAATCTCAACCACACACAACGCAAGTCTATTGCGGTTACCGTGTGTTTTCGAGGAAGTCGAACATCAAAAAAACAGAAAATCGTTTGTTTACACTGTACTCAAATATATAAAGTAACAGGGATTACTCTTTTTTTACGAAACATGTAATTTTACCCTAAATTCAGCCGTTTAATGGTTCGTCGGATATTTATTGTGTATAGTAAAATGGGATATCACAAATATTTTAAAAATGGGCATACACGGCTGTGCGCTATCCATAAATTTTGTTTGGATCAATGAAAACTGTACTGATATAATTAAAAACAAAATCCCATGCAAGGCATAAATAGATATATCAATTGTATGTCTATTGTTCTGCAACCATAACCGTCAATGCGATATGTTTCAACAAAAAAGATAATCTGGAGAAAACTAAAGTAGATAAATAAATACATTTTTCACGAACGTAGTAACTTCATTTATTATTTACAGGTGATCTTCTCTATGCAGACAGTTTTGGTCCTCGTAACCTCAATAAAGTGCTTACTATTATTAGTATTATTATTTATTTCACGATCCGTTACCGCTTTCCACACACTAGCCGGAGGAATGTGCCTATGAGGAGGCATGCGCAGAAGACGGGAGATTGTTCGTGTTAACAAACTCTACTCGAGTATTTATACATGTGAGTTGGCTTAAGTGAGCCAATGAAATTAGAGGTATTCGTGGACAATGTAATGCAGGCGTGCCATACAAAGTTGTGGATGAATTTTGTTTACGATGAGTAACATCCTTAATTTAAAGTGATTAGCCACCAATAACGCCGGACAGTTGGTTGACGGTGTAGGTCCCATGGACCGTGGGTCTTGATTTTCGATGATAGCAGTCTTCAGTTGGACTAGAAATGCCGTCTAAAATTATATGGACAATAGAGCTGCCTTGTTACACAGGGTGCTGCTCCTGGTTGCAGTTTCACGCATGCTCCCGGAGGACGTAGGCTATGTGGGTGGTAGTAGTGCGAGGATTCCTCTCTATGGAGAGTCTGCCAAGGGGGCGCCATAGCCTGTGGGAGAGAGTCGCAATGTCCGATGCAGTTTCCAGCTGTAATCGAACGGGCTAGCGATCGATATTGACGGTCAAGAATTTCCGCCGGCCGGCCGTTGATATCGTGGAATGACATTGGCAAAGGGGGACATACAGGCCTACCCTTGTCAGATGGAGGACGGTGTGGATTCCGTCTGTACCCGCGCGAGAGAGACGGGAACATTGAAGCACCCGGAAGTGATTGTCTCTGCGGTAGTGCCAATTGCCGCAGTCCCAACATGGGCCAGAAGGCGTCTTATTTTTGGTTGACGGAGGGCGTCGGTGGCTTTAGAGATACCACAGCGTAGACACCATTGAAGGCTGGTTCTGTATGCTGGAAAATTGTCGCATTGCGCGAAACGGGGTCAGACAGGAATTGAGCCTCGCCAATTGATCGACCTGTAACCGATTTCCCACCACCAGCCGAAGCACTGTTCCTAGGAGGCACGTGAAGAAGACGGGAGATTGTCGGTGTGTACAAACTCTATTAGAGCGGATTTACTTGAGTATTTATACATGTGAGTTGGCTTAAGTGAGCCAATGGAATTAGAGGGGGCAACGTACAATGTAAGGCAGACGTGCTGCAAAAATGTTGTGGATGAATTATGTTAACGATTAGTAACGCCTGCACTTTAACGGGATTAACTACCAATAACGACCTTGAAATGAGTCGCTTGTCCAGAATGTGGGTGGTACGTCTGGTGGCGTGGGCGGTTGTCAAGATAGAATGGGTAAGAAAATTAAGGTTTTCTCTTGGCGAATCCAAGCAGTTCCCCAACAATTTATGAAAACGTTTCATATTTTGGAAAGTTGGGGTTTAATAATAGTGCATGACTAACAAGGAGATACATATCAAACCTGCTATGATGATGATAAAGGGTAATCTGTAATTGGTGGATGGGTGGGTGAGAAATACCATTTGGTTCTCTTGTTTTTCCTACCCTGTACGCCAAACGAGGACAACAGAAACACTTAAATGTGAATTTTTGCTGCTATTGACCCGAAATAGGTGAGTTTCAGTCGTATCTAGTTCATGGGAAATCGCGTATACAACTTGCCAATCCAGACGACCAATATACGCGTATGTATGTTGGTGACTTCCAAAAAGAGCTTATTATTTCGAAAACCTGTTCGCAGGTCTCGGGTTTTGGTAAAATTCGTCGTTTGCACTTTAAACCCATACACACATGAAGTACAGACACCCACGGGGATAATTGGGAAAACAATCCCATAACAATCCGTCGTTAATCATGTGCATCATAGTCTGGGTTTTCGGTTAGAGACGTCCTCCGAATGCACTTTATAGGGCACCGATATAAGTTACAACCAAAGTCCCAGGCTCTCCCCAGATGACACCCACCCCCACTCTGCCACCAGCGATGGCCACTTGTGCTGGAGGCGTGAGAAAAAGGGAGACGGTGATTACAAATCCGACCTCGTGTCTTTGAACCCTTTACGACCCCAACCCACACCATCTTTTACACTTCAGACACACAAATTCCCCACGACCACAGGGAGGACTGCATTTCAGTCGTTGTTTCTTGCCACAAAATTCAATTAAGATGGACCTCTTTTGAGTCTCTGCAACGTTCTTACCACGACAGAAATTTAAATACGACCTATTTACTCTAATATTTGAGCTTAACTAAATCCCAGTTCCGAAAACAGATATGGGAGACCAGCCAAAACATTGGCGCCAACATAAAACTCTCTCCAACTTTTATTAGCCAATCAAATACCGCAATACATCCTTTGGACAAACCTCTTTCGCAATGTTGCGGAAACCCCTCAAAGTATACTAAGAAAACAAAGGAAATCCAGCCAATTCATTGCGCTAAATTATTCTCGGAAAATATAAAATGCTAGGCCTCGAATATGAACCAGTTCCTCAAGTCCCTGATACGCGCGGTTTAAGGGTTGACTTCAGTTGGGTGAGTTTAGCCAGTGAACGCAGCTCCGGCACACCCCATTGGCGCGTTTTAATCTCAATCCAACATGGAACCGCACCTTTCAACTGCTTTCGTACACACCGCCCCATTCAATTTTTCCAACGCACGCTCACCTTCGACGAAACCCCACCAAGAGCCATAAAAACAATGTGACGAGAATTAAACTATAATAACTGTTAGGATTGTAAGGACCCCACGATTGCCTTGTTGTCAAAAGGCACCTCGGCCGGGATTTGGGCAGCCAAATTGCTAATATTTTCAGCATTTAAATTTACAATAAACAGAAACGTAACATGAAGTGGATATTTTACGCAGAAAATGCAGAAACAGTTAAAAAGAATAAATTTAATAACAATGAGGTAAAATAGCAAGAAAGGCATCTGCAACCCACGAATTAAATGATGTTTGGCAAACGACAAATGAGAAATTTCCAGGCAATATTTTTATCTCCAAAGGTGTATCTAGAAATAAACTGGAAGTTGCTTAAAAGCCCTTAATTGCGAGAATGTGTTTTTCAAAGTGGTCATAAATGCTAAAAGCAAGCAATATATGCGTGACTGGACATGGGTTTGATATGTCCCCATCAATTTATGTGTTACACCAATACGGACTTTAAGATGTTGCAAAATAACGTGTTCAGAACAGTCAAAATTCTGACAAAGAATTACTGAGTCAGATTAGAAGTCGGCTCCACGAAAATCTCAACCACACACAACGCAAGTCTATTGCGGTTACCGTGTGTTTTCGAGGAAGTCGAACATCAAAAAAACAGAAAATCGTTTGTTTACACCTGTACTCAAATATATAAAGTAATAGGGATTACTCTTTTTTTTTTACGAAACATGTAATTTTACCCTAAATTCAGCCGTTTAATGGTTCGTCGGATATTTATTGTGTATAGTAAAATGGGATATCACAAATATTTTAAAAATGGGCATACACGGCTGTGCGCTATCCATGAATTGTGTTTGGATCAATGAAAACTGTACTGATATAATTAAAAACAAAATCCCATTAAAGGCATAAATCGATATTACAATTGTGTGCCCATTGTTCTGCACACATAACCGTCAATCCGACATGTTCCAACAAAAAAGATAATCTGGAGAAAACTAAAGTAGATCAATAAATACATTTTTCACGAACGTAGTGACTTCATTTATTATTTACAGTTGATCTTCTCTATGCAGACAGTTTTGGTCCTCGTGACCTCAATAAAGTGCTTACTATTACTGGTATTATTATTTATTTCACGATCCGTAACCGTTTTCCCCCACTAGCCGGAGGAATGTGCCTAGGAGGCATGCGAAGAAGACGGGAGATTGTTCGGGTTAACAAACTCTACTCGAGTATTTATACATGTGAGTTGGCTTAAGTGAGCCAATGAAATTAGAGGTTTTCGTGGACAATGTAAGGCAGGCGTGCCATAAAAATGTGTGGGTTAATTTTGTTTACGATGAGTAACATCCTTAATTTAAAGTGATTAGCTACCAATAACGCCGGACAGTTGGTTGACGGTGTAGGTCCCATGGACCGGGGTTGTCGATTTTCGATGAAAGCAGTCTTTACTTGACTAAAAATGCCGTCTCAAATTATTTGGACAATAGAGCTGCCTTGTTACACAGGGTGCTGCTCCTGGTTGCAGTTTCACGCATGCTCCCGGAGGACGTAGGCTATGTGGGTGGTCGTAGTGCGAGGATTCCTCTCTATGGAGGGTCTGCCAAGGGAGCGCCATAGCCTGTGGGAGAGATTCGCAATGTCCGAGTGCAGTTTCCAGCTGTAATCGAACGGGCTAGCCATCGATATTGACGGTCAAGAATTTCCGCCGGCCGGCCGTTGATATCGTGGAATGACATTGGCAAAGGGGGACATACAGGCCTACCCTTGTCAGATGGAGGACGGTGTGGATTCCGTCTGTACCCGCGCGAGAGAGACGGGAACATTGAAGCACCCGGAAGTGATTGTCTCTGCGGTAGTGCCAATTGCCGCAGTCCCAACATGGGCCAGAAGGCGTCTTATTTTTGGTTGACGGAGGGCGTCGGTGGCTTTAGAGATACCACAGCGTAGACACCATTGAAGGCTGGTTCTGTATGCTGGAAAATTGTCGCATTGCGCGAAACGGGGTCAGACAGGAATTGAGCCTCGCCAATTGATCGACCTGTAACCGATTTCCCACCACCAGCCGAAGCACTGTTCCTAGGAGGCACGTGAAGAAGACGGGAGATTGTCGGTGTGTACAAACTCTATTAGAGCGGATTTACTTGAGTATTTATACATGTGAGTTGGCTTAAGTGAGCCAATGGAATTAGAGGGGGCAACGTACAATGTAAGGCAGACGTGCTGCAAAAATGTTGTGGATGAATTATGTTAACGATTAGTAACGCCTGCACTTTAACGGGATTAACTACCAATAACGACCTTGAAATGAGTCGCTTGTCCAGAATGTGGGTGGTACGTCTGGTGGCGTGGGCGGTTGTCAAGATAGAATGGGTAAGAAAATTAAGGTTTTCTCTTGGCGAATCCAAGCAGTTCCCCAACAATTTATGAAAACGTTTCATATTTTGGAAAGTTGGGGTTTAATAATAGTGCATGACTAACAAGGAGATACATATCAAACCTGCTATGATGATGATAAAGGGTAATCTGTAATTGGTGGATGGGTGGGTGAGAAATACCATTTGGTTCCCTTGTTTTTCCTACCCTGTACGCCAAACGAGGACAACAGAAACACTTAAATGTGAATTTTTGCTGCTATTGACCCGAAATAGGTGAGTTTCAGTCGTATCTAGTTCATTGGAAATCGCGTATACAACTTGCCAATCCAGACGACCAATATACGCGTATGTATGTTGGTGACTTCCAAAAAGAGCCTATTATTTCGAAAACCTGTTCTTTAGGTCTCGGCTTTTGGTAAACTCCGTCGTTTGCACTTTAAACCCATACAAACATGTAGTACACACACCCACGGAGATAATTGGGATAACAATCCCATAACAATCCGTCGTTAATCATGTGCATCATAGTCTGGGTTTTCGGTTAGAGACGTCCTCCGAATGCACTTTATAGGGCACTGATATAAGTTACAACCAAAGTCCCAGGCTCTCCCCAGATGACACCCACCCCCACTCTGCCACCAGCGATGGCCACTTGTGCTGGAGGCGTGAGAAAAAGGGAGACGGTGATTACAAATCGGACCTCGTGTCTTTGAACCCTTTACGACCCCAACCCACACCATCTTTTACACTTCAGACACAAAAATTCCCCACGACCACAGGGAGGACTGCATTTCAGTCGTTGTTTCTTGCCACAAAATTCAATTAAGATGGACCTCTTTTGAGTCTCTGCAACGTTCTTACCACGACAGAAATTTAAATACGACCTATTTACTCTAATATTTGAGCTTAACTAAATCCCAGTTCCGAAAAAAAATATGGGAGACCAACCAAAACGTTGGCGCCACACATAAAACTCTCTCCAACTTTTATTGGCCAATCAAATACCGCAATACATCCTTTGGACAAACCTCTTTCGTAATGTCGCGGACACCCCTCAAAGTATAATAAGAAAACAAAGGAAATCCAGCCAATTCATAGCGCTCAATTTAGTCTCGGAAAATATTAAATGCTAGGCCTCGAATATGAACCAGTTCCTCAAGTCCCTGATACGCGCGGTTTAAGGGTTGACTTCAGTTGGGTGTGTTTAGCCGGTGAACGCAGCTCCGGCAAACCCCATTGGCGCGTTTTAATCTCAATCCAACATGGAACCGCACCTTTCAACTGCTTTCGTACACACCGCCCCATTCAATTTTCCCAACGCACGCTCACCTTCGACGAAACCCCACCAAGAGCCGTAAAAACAATGTGACGAGAATTAAACTATAATAACTGTTATGATTGTAAGGACTCCAAGACTGCCTTGTTATCAAAAGGCACCTCGGCAGAGATTTGGGCAGACTGCAGTAGCTTGCCGCGATCCAGTGTCTCTTATCAGGTGCGATCAAGTAAATTCGTACCGATCTACGCGTGTCCAAAGGATATTAGTTTAAAACGAAGAGGATAACTCATGCAATTGGTTGATTTAAATCACGTCGAAACTAATAGGTTACTTGGAGTTTAGCGCGCGGCGAATATCTTAAGGTTTTAAGGTACTTAACACAGTATTTAAAATTGAATTACGTATGATTTCAATGTATTATTCTTAGAGGAGGAAAAGCAGCCAAATTTCTATCATTGAGTCAATTTTCCAGTGTGAGTGAAATAGCAACGAGGTAAATTTAGAATAAAGTGAATTCTGAGTTGGCTGCCCCAGCTTTTTATAAATTGAGAGCAAAATACTTCCACATACAAAGCGGACTGGTATTGCTTCCTGATTGATCTCTCAATGGACGTCCAGGGACTTCACACAAAAAACCGTTGGCTTTGTTTTCCGTTGTCGGGATAATCAATGACGACTGCTGATTGAAACGCACAATCTCAAAATACGCCTTTACGTACCGTTGACCAGTTAACCCCATTACACCGGGATGGTGCAGTTGAGATCTACTGGCCTCTATTTTTGGAACACGGGGTCCTATTGTAAATCGACAGCGTCTTTTATCCGTCGATTTGGAGGCTGCGTGGCGGACAGGGGCTCCTGCATCAGACTCGGTGATTATGTGCTGGATAATGCAACAGTGGTCATTTCCACTTTTTCGGGTGGCACTGGCACAGTATTCCCTAGAATATTCATGGAAACTTCCACGAAGCTAGCTCATTTTCAAGAAGAAGATTGTCGCACGGAAAACATTTTGGGAAATCAGGACCTACTTATTAAACTTCGAATTAAATTAAACCGTCGAAAAGAAAATAAAAAAACTCAATATGTTATTAAAACGATGTTTATTACCATGAGTATAGTGTGAGGTAAGGACATGGATGTAAATGCGCGTTTCTTCACCATGTGGGCTAGGCATTGTCATTTCTAGAAGTATTAGTCAACGTATTTGTGCAAATATTTACAGTAATCGGGCTGGGATTTCAGGGAGGGGAGGTGGTGGGGGTAATGTTTGGATTTTGAGTTTCACGAGCCACGTCGTTGTGAGGTTCTACTCGCAGTTATGTCTCTCTTCCTTGCGCACACAGGTCTGGCAATGCACCTTGAAGTTTGGCTGCATAATGCAGTTGCATTTCTCGTAGATTTGGTGGGTCATTGTCTGGTGACCCCTGCCGCAGCACATATTCAAGCAGCTTCCAGCGCCCGTGCTATTGACACTGCACGATCTAGAGAAGGTAAAACACACAAACTGAAGCAGTGCATTCTTCGCCCATGGGATCACCAGGCGATGACCTCGCGACATGTTTCCAGATTTAGAAAATTCAACAATATTTTGCATTGAAAATCGTTCGGGTGTCTGATGGAGAACAGTTTCTAATTCTCCAAGAAATTCTGTTACATATTGTATCAATTATTCTCGCGTGTTTATCTCAAATTAACCGCGTCTGGCGGTCTCTTCGGATCACCCGCGTCTACGGCCGCCAATTGGTCAACACTGACACCCACAGATTCTCTAATTGGCCGACTGTCCCCAATCAGCCGTAACCCCAGCATAAATACCAACCGTCATTAGTCAATAAATAAGGCTGTTCTTGTAATTTTAATAGAACACCTCCGTCATCTTACCGTCTTCCAATGGGATTTTATTGTCATAAAGCGCAGTTCCATTATCGTGTGTCAGACCACGTGACAGCACGAGTCGATAGTATTATCAGTGCTTCGAGCTATGAAATCGACCAAAGCTTCAAATATGAAAGTATTTGTTTTACTCCCGTCTTAAATTGGCAAAAATGAATATGGTGCAAAAATTAAGCTATGCCGACTTTAACTGATATTCAATCGAAAGTATAAATATCAATCCCATCATTGCGGGTTAGTATGACCTTCATAAATCAGCCATCGGTTTTGCAACCACCGTGTTCTTGCTACACAGTCAATGGGCCTCGCAGCCAAACGGGGTTCACATAAACAAATGTTGTCTAGTTCATTGGTCGGAATTCGCGTCGTCTTCGCCGCGTTGTCCCGGCACTCCTACCTGCCGATCAACAGGCAAAGGCGGCCGCCATCTCAGGGCCCCATTAGATATGGAAAAAATATATTTGTTGTGTGGCTCCCAAGGCAAAACGATGGTACTATGCAGACAGCACGGAGTCTGGGAAGGTAGAGGACAACAACGCAGTAAAAATTGATTGATGGTGGTGGCCTTTACGAGTTACGGTCCGTGGAAGTTTTCCCCGAGATGCTGTGTGCCCGCTGTCCGGCCCAGCCCCCCAGCCAATCCCCCCGTTCCCCTCCCCGCCCCAGCATCATCTTTTAGTCCTGAAGCAAGGGATGGAAACATTCTGCTTAAATTTATTGCGTTGGTGTATTTTTGGAAAGCATCCAAATTATTACCCCGTCTACTTGTATGCTAAGGACAGTCATGAAAATGGAGGCTGTGTGTTATTGATGGGCTAAACCGCTTGAGTTTGGGGCGTAAGGTTGTGTGGCAGTTAAATTTCGATTTGCGTTGATTCACGTGGAAGGTTTCATTGAACGAAATGTGTTTTGAGTCATATGTCATCGACAGACCTTACAGTCTGGCTCCTGTACTCGTGGTAGAATGAAGCGCTTCCAACGTTACCTGTTATGTCATATTTAAAACTTCAGTGTGTACCTAAATGATTAGTTCACTTATACGCTGCTGGACAAATAAAAGAGTAGTTATTAGGCTCTGGTGTCTCCGTAAACAGCAAATATAATCCATTTATAGCGCAATTTCACACTAAAGTACGGGGTTTCCGTGGAATTAAACACAGGTATCCGAATTTCAACCATATCACACACCGGATTCGTGTTTACTAATGATTAATCCCACATAATCTATGCGCGCTTACATAAAATACAATTTTTTAGTACAATATACATGGGTGTTCAGGCCCTTATTATAACGCGGGTACATTACTATTTCGAATATTGCCATAGAATTAAACGTTATTGTAATTTTAAGTAAGGAGATTATCCAACGCATATTGTCCTCAGATCGAAATATATACTTAAATATACATTTAATCGCCAAAATAGGCCCCAATTCTAGCGTGCGAAGGTTCTAATGGAGTGGCATATTTGAAACTGGAATTTCAGCAACCGCCATCTTACCGTCCGTGCGTCCCCAGTGAGCCTCGCTGCGGTTCGGGCTCACAATAGTCTGGCGAGTGTTGGGTGAACACGAGGTCGTCCAGACCCACGTATTCGTCCACGAATCCCGTATCCTTGAATACAGAGGCCATCAGACGACCGTTCGAAACACCAGAGACCATTTTCGACGTCTAAAATATTCCAAAGAAATCGCTTGGAATCACTCCAATCGCAATTGACAGTTTGGACGGATAGGTGGAGGAATTTTAAGTTTTACTCAATTTACCAGGTAGCGCTGTCGAATTGCAGCTTTAATTGGTTCTGTGTCGATCCGTTGAAGCTGTCTGAAGCACACCTTCTGAGTACAGGCACCGCTCAAACCGTGGCACTTACAGGTCGGTTTTTGGAGGGCTATCATCATCTACAAGGAACCGATACATGCCTGCATACTATTTTCCAGAGGGATGTGACTTTTTTGAAGCCTTTCCAACGTTTTGGCAATGGTAATCACCGAGGGAGGGCCCGTTTGTGATCCAGCGTCAAAATATTAGCGAATCCAGACTTACCCATGTGCCCGCCATATAATTGTGCATGTTGGATAATTTCATTTTCGATGGATTTTTTCTTTTCGTCCCTACTGCCCTAACAACTCTTTGATGGCTCGTTTCGGTCCAGCTTCCTTCTTGCTCCCCTGCCTCTTTCTCTGCTTCCACTCTCGTACTTCTGGTCTTTCTCGACAGGAACCTAGAGGGTCTGCTAGACGTCGGTGGCGAGTAGAAGCCAAATGGCTGGGAGTCCGAATCGGAACCCGGAATGATTGGTTCCGCGGGGTTGTTATAGCCACTGTCGTATACTGGGGGAGCATTCCTCGTGATCGGTTGATAGCCTCCCATGAGGAGGAGTTTTTCATCGAACCCCAGAAACTGCGCCACATAGCTCCTTGCTGTCTCAACATTGTCAGCACATCCGCTCCATTGATAGTTTCCCTGAATCTGACCTGATGGATCGTTTCCGCCCGGATTGAAGGAGATGGAGTCGGTCATTTTACGGAGGCTTGACGCATCCAGCTGTCGTCGAATACGTTTCGATGCAGACAGGACCTCCTGCGGAAGCCGAGACATTTGATTGCCATCGGGGCTGATGATCATCTCTGTGCCACTGGCCATGCCGCATGAACAGTAGCGGATCTTGTTCAGGGCGCAGTAGCGACCAATTTCGAAGACCAATGCGGCAGCTGCATATGCGTGAACTATGGCCTGCTCACGGGTACCTATAACAAGCAAACCGAACTTTACTGTCCAAGAGCACCAAGAGGAATAATACTATCGTTCCTGGAATTCGAAATTCCTTCCAGTCTCATCATTTTCCTGGTAGTTTCGTTGATTTTTTACATTAGGTTGTTCGGTTTTTCGCTTCGATATCTCCTGTTATCGATAAGCCGGCTTTATGGATGTTTCCCTGAAGGTTCTAGGGAATATTTTGCATTTTGCGTCCCCAGTGCCACCCCAAGAGGTTGATGTGGTCGATAATACTAAGAAAACCTGGCTGGTTAAATTTTGGAGTATGCAAACCGATCTCGAAATCGCTGGATAACGGACGCACGCTATTACGCCCAGCCTTTTTTTACATCAACAGCAAAATTTCCCATATTTCCTATGAAATCAAACACAAATCTATCTGATCGCAGCATAGAGTCTTCAATCGCCGTTGATATGATGGTTCAGTAACATAACTGGCGAAATTCCTCCTTAGCCCCGTCTAATTTTGTTCGAAAAGACAATCTAAATTTGTTATGCCGAAATCATTCGATGCTGCTGGTTTCGTCAGATATCGACTTGGTCATTGTGACCGCAATGAAAGCATTCAAAATAATTATTTGGTTAAATTCATACACTTTAAATAAATTTAAATAAATTCATGTTAAATTAAATTGTTGGATTTTTCATGCTGCTAACGACCTTTCGATCTTGACAATCAACAAACAAGTCGGTTATCAGCAACGCATCGAATGTGATTTTTGCAGCTTCCGTTTGGTGACTAATTCAGGAAATGGCATTATTATGGTTCATAAGTGGGTATGCTTGTCCTCACGTAGTCAGGGGTGTTTAAACGTTGTAAGTTGCATGAAATTATCGAATTGCACGATTCGAATGGTTTGGATTGGCGGCAAGTAAAATAACAGTGTCATCTGATACGTGATAGGGGCATACCCAGTTAATTGGCTTACAATTCCACTCGGAAAGTTGAAAGTGGTAAAAAAGTACCCATTTACTCCAAGATGGCCAGATTTATGTCAACTCATCTTTTACACTGTTACTGCCGACAAAACGACGACATCGTGCGAAAACGTCTCGCTCCCCACCACAATTAAGTCTCCGTGTGTCGAGGTTGATGAAATTCTCAAAGAAGCCGTTACCTGCTACCGAACCAAACACCCCCGATATAGCCATATCGGTACCTCGAGAGACAAACGACACCACCAATAAACTTACTTGAGTGGGGCTAACCTTTTTGCATAACAGAGAAGGGGGACAGGAGTACTTACCCTTTGTGAGCTCAGGAGACATTCGGGGCAGGTTTTCGATCGAGGAACAATTCCAGCGTCTGTCGTTAAAGGTATCTGGGCAGTGATAGCCGACAGCACGTGCCGCTCGAAGCACCGGCAACATGGAGAAACCGTTTCTTGGGTGGTTACAGAACCGGGCCTGTCGAGGTTTAAAGCCCAGGTGAAATCGGGCGATTTCGCATTCGCGCGGTGTAAAGGCTGGTGCAGTGGTCTCGCGCGGGTAATCGGAGCTTTTTCGAAGATGATAGATGCCTCTGTGTTGGGACAGTAAAATAAAACATAACATCGAACTGATACCTACAGCACTCTCAGCTCAAGACACATAGAGTCGACGATATTCAAAGAGAACAGGCCGCAACCAATGCAGGTCGCGCGCCTACGCCACTGGTGGGTGTTTTCGCTCCTCGTCAAACCCTCTGTTGCAATACTTGTTCGTGGTGGACGGCTGCTGCATTAGGTTCTTAACTGGTGACGACCGCGTGTTGACGATTGGTTGATGGTTGAACTGGATTCCAGGGGGTCGAGAGTATTGCCCTCTCAAACACATCGGCAATTTCTTGATTTTCTTAATCAAATTTACTATCTTTCCAAAATGAATTACGGCCACTGCCTTCTGAATTCGTCAGTAAAGTGGACAGACAGGAGTATTAAAATTCGTGGAATGTTACACGGCTGTCGGTTATCGGGAACAGAATTCTTCTTAACGGCATAACTAGTCGCCGGACGAGTATTTGGTATTTTCTAACATACCAATCGAAGTAATTAGCGGACTGATATTTCCAGAAATCTTTCAAAATCGTGATTCCCCGCAAGAATGCACTGTTTTGAAGTGACATGAAACAAATCCATGCTTACAACGGGCTGTGTTGTGCATTCAGCCTTTCTGGGACAAATAATTGAATTTCATCGTTTCCCTAGAATACATGTTCGTCCTCATCGTCGTTTGTTTTGTTCTCGTAGAAATAACTGAACTGCGAGTGAACAGGTTATGGTAGTCATTTTGAACCGTTGATCGGAAGCATCACCACTTCCGATCAATTATGATGCTAGCGCGAGGAAACGCCCTTTCCAGATGCCATCTTGCACGCCTGGCGACCTTGTATTCCAAAAATGTAAAACTCATTTTTCATGTTAGCAAATGGAATGCCGGTCTAGCTAGAGTCATGCGTTGGGTGCATACCTAAAGTTCTTAAACCGGAAAACATTGAATTTTTCCATGTTTATTTCGTCAACATTATTTGCTACATAAATGGCCTTGGGAACAACATCGTATCTTTAAACTTCGTCGTCGCATACAATTAGGATGTGTTGTCAGAAAACCTTTCAATTTGACATCGACGATGCAGACGACCTGACGAAAACCGACAGTATTAATTAAATCGCAAGAACTTTACTTTACCGAGGGAGATGCATTTCCAAGTGCCTGGGGATGCCATTAAACTACAAATGAACCGACCCGCATCAGTTAATTAGTCTCGGGTGGACTGCCAATTTGGTGCAAGCAGGGGATGAAGGGATACAACCGAGAGCGTTGCCAGTTGTCACATCATGGTAGATGAACTGATGCCTGTGGATGATTGCAAGACTGTTCCGCGGCTGGTAGCGACAATCGAATCAAAGGAGAGGCCGCCTGATTCGCCTTTTTCCCACATTCAACGTGCGGTGCGTTTCCAAAACCGCCCTCCCTCCCATCCTCTGAATCATGCCCCACACCGTGCACTTGGCTCCTCAGAAGAGCCGGCCACTTGGAAACACATGGACGCCGTTACACTACAATCCCCATCGTGACTAATTCCCACGTGTGCATGTGTATTTGTTTCACTTTCCGATGCCAAGGCGGCGAGTTCAAAGAATTGAACCGGTTGACGAAGAAGAAAAAAAATAATTTAAATTGCCCATCGGTTACATTTAGGCCATTAAAAAAGTGTTTTGGGGTGAAGTTAAACAATTAAATCCTTTTAAAACGGCATCACGGAGCTCTGGAATTTTTATTGTTAGTCATAATGATTATCAATCTTGTAGTTGATATTAACATGTTCAAGTGGTTCCACCGTTCATAGTACAAAGCACACAATTGTCTTTCTCCGACCTTTTTATTTGAGATTATGCTGACGGCTCATTTACGGACATCGATTAGTGTGCCTATTTTGTGTGTCTGAAATTAAGTATTTCAGAGACCGAAACGCTTGTCCTTATAATTGAGAGGTTTCAAACCACAAACATTTACAATTACAAACAGGATCTTCTCCCAACACTGTATAAATCATACACCGTAGCACGATAAATTATATGGGTTGTTCGGCGTTCATATTTTATGATCGCGTATTGTCCACGCTAGCAAGCGTGCAAACGCTCGCTGCAACAGCAACCAATCACCTCGCGTTACGCCGTGCGGCGCGTAAATGGTTTATCCTGTGGTGTGCCTGTTTGTCAAAATTCAGGTGGGGGCGGGGGCTATAATAGTGTTCTGGGGATGGTGGAATTGCTCTCTCTCTCTCTCTCGGCGGGAGGGGGGGGTACGCCTTGTTAGCATATGGTGAACAGCTAGACAACATAAATTGTTGTCATACTGAGGACGCACTCTGTGTGTGTCTAGAACCTTCTACGCTTCGAGGGGGGGTGCCATAATAAAAATGTGATGGGTTCATCTTGTGGAATGCCATTTTTGCAGTAAAGGACCTCGCGAATATTCGCTTGGTGCAGAAATACTAAGCGGAATCAGCCAAACACATCAAAGTGCTATGACCTCTAGGCAGATTAACAAACATAAGAACGGAAGTTAAGTCCTTATTTCACTTTGGATCAATTTTAGTAGAACAATTAAATTAATTATTGAGCATCACCAATCAACCATCGAGCCTGGTATTTTGAGATCAGTCTTTCAATTCGGAAATGAAGACAATGGGGTCGCCCAATACGAAATGAGTCTGTAAGGTCGTCACCATTATCAATAGACATGCAGCAGTCGTTTGTCGGAAAGAGTGTGGAAGAAACTCCATCCAGGAAACTGAGGTAATCCTTCACCCTTCGACGTGTGGGGCATAGACAGCTAAGCGTGCTTTTGTCGGTTTTCCGAGAAGAACCCGTTGCTCTTTTTATCAGTCATGATGGCAATGATTGATGGCAAAGGCCGTGATATGCTCTTCGCAAGCATTCAGCGCGAAGGAGGATAAAATTTAACTATAGTTATGCAGCCTCTCGTTGGTACACACGAGCTGTCATTACGGGTTTCCAATTTGATGGTATAAAAAGAATGAATTCATGAAAAAATAAATCATTGAAACTGTAGTTCATGGTGCGGTGCAATCACGCCGTACCCAACCATTTCAACGTTTGGATTGAACAATTGTTTTCGTTTGTGTTGGTTTGCCAGAGCTAGAAACGTACGTGCAAGGCAATACTTGCATGAGTTCAGCGCAGAACAATTGAATACGGTCATATCATGCTTCACTTCCACAAACGCTCCTTAATTTGTGACAAATGTTCGTCGGGACTCGTGAACTGCCGGAGGCTTCTTCGGTTTATGCCTTAGCAACAATTGAGGAATATTATCGCGCAAAATAAATGCAAATTTGTCACACAGGCCAACATGTCCGACGAATATTTTAATGGTTTTTTTTCGGACATAGGAACAACATTTTGGCAGGTGGTTACTGACCAGACTTGCTCTAGTTCCAGGTGTCGTGGGGGATGGCGTTTTCGCCTCTACAAAATACGCAGATGTATAAATAATTTAACGGGGTTATCTGGTCACCGGAGAATGATTAATTGATCATTTCGTGAGTCGGTTTGCGGACAGGGCATCTTGCGAATGCACCAAAGCCTAAAATGTCCCCAAATTATGATCTCAGGCACGAGAGAATGCAACGTTACTATTTTTAGAAATGTTTGAGGTTCTTTTCTATGTTTCAAACATTTCAATACCATGTGGAGCACGTGAATTTCTAGGATCATTGAGGCTAATTATGGACCGGCAATGAAATATTGACACTCGAATGGCCAATTTCGATGTTTGTGAAAAGGGTCTCGGTTATTGGATCTCGCACTTTCTCAAGTGGCTGAAAGTGTTTTCCGAAAAACAGGTATCAAAACACCAACGCTCACCCCCACCCACACACCCACTCCACAAAAAAACACTTAAGTGAGATGGCCGCAGTGTCTGGTGGAGGTTATCGGGCTGGGTAATTTTATTGCCCATCGAAAATGCGAAAGCTGTAAAAAGGCGGATAATCCTCGAAAATGTCGGCTTTCGAGAAATAGAAGAGTGATAAATGACTCGACCTTAATGTACCAAACCGACCACGACCGAATTAAATGTTATAACAGTAAAATTGAAGCCGGCTTTCAGGTCATAACATTAATGCGAAATGTCAATTCCTCCACAATGAGAGCATTGCAAGTGTTATTACAATTGAGGCATAGCTAAACAGGGCATTGTTATCACGACTAGATTAATGACGATCTACGAAGACTGGGCTTCGTTCACATAAGTCTTTAGTTTTCAGCGTCGACATTGAATAAAAACGAATGCTCTTCAGAGCGCATTGAAACACCAATTATTGCTTGTTAAATGGCGTCGATAAAGAGCCGCTGTCTTGAATTCATGTACACACATTGATACAGAAAGCACATGTGAAACGATCATAACTGTGCCACTCTATCGGACGTTGGTGCATTTGATTGTTGCAAAAAGGACGATAGAGCTCGATACACCTGTTTACAGTGTAGATAGCTCACAAACGTGATCACAAAAAATGGTAAAAGAACGGTACAACATTGTAAAATCCTTTTGTTGAACCAGGTAATCGGCATGTTTTTTTGTTTGTTTTTGAGATTCGTCGTTTCATTATCTGGCCAAAGCAGCAACCAAGGAGAAGTGATTGAATCAAATTACGTTTTTGTCAACACACTAAATGGAGGGGTAGATTTTTCGTCTCATATCCCATGGAACAGTTTATCGAATAAACTTGTCCATCCGAACGCATTTTCAAAGTCATTTGTGCCCGCGTTTAAACACAATCATAATTCCCGCAGAAAAATTTAGAAATATCATAAAACCACCGGAGAGTAGACCAAATGATTGCAAGAATAATTCAGCACTTCAGCCAATACACACATCGATTATGAATCTCGACAACGTCAATCCAATATTGACAGCGATCGAAAGAGAGAGTAATTCATGAAGCTGACCCATCCAAACAACCAAAAAATTATAATTTAACGGATCATGGAGAGATTGGCAAAACCCGGGAAGGATAGGCAGACATTTGCTAAAAAAACAACGTGCGAGAAACAGGACCAACCAATCACGAACAATGCGAATCAGAAATCGCTCTCAATTAGTCATAGGGCACATTATAAGGGAGAATGTCAACGTTAAGGCCCAGGGCTAGAGAAACGAATGATAAATAATGCGTTTCAATAAAAATCAGGGTTACCGATAGGTGTTATTGTTGCGGCAACTCAAATGAATCATAAAAATGATTTGACTTACATCCACTGAATTGCGCCGACACCTCCCATCGTAAGAAGGGAAACCGCCATCAATGTGAAAAATCTCCACTTGGCTTCTCGCAATGCCCAGAGCATTTGAAGATATAAAAAAAAGATTGTTGACAATAAAAAGTATAGCAAAACGGCCGTCAGTAGTCGTATTACGAAGCTGTGAAACCGATGAGATGTGGCCAACTATGGAGATGTGCCGCCGAACGCTCTCTACTTAAAACGCTTCTATTAACCAATGAGAGTCCAGTATTCATATGTATGTGCGTGCGTTGTGTGCACGTGGGGCAGATATTTGGGCCGCTGCGTAATTATACGACCAGACCTTCCAACTAATTTCAAAAAAAGTTCCTTTATTGCCGTCGATCTGAAGCGATATGACACATGTTTATGAAGTAGGTTCAGCTAGGAGGTGTCTGCAATAACCCGGTTTCGTATAATTCTCTTCCCTTTCCGTTATACCAAAAACGTGTAGTCAAATCGAAATTTCGAGAAAAACCATCGATTGATTTAAGTTCAACAATAAAATATCGGTAGATGGATTCAGCATCGATATAAATTAAGTTTAATCTAAAAAATGTAAACAAAATATTTTTCTAATAGACTCAAGAATCTCGGTACTTTTGTGAACTACACCTGCCAAGTAAGTGTGTCCGCGTGTATGCCTATTTTCTGGTTGTTAAAGTGTGCTTGGTTGCGAGTTTGAGTGATCTATCATTGGTTGAATGCACTGTTGGTTCGGTCTATCTGAGAATGTGATAGATTGATTAAGAAGACCGATGTTTTTGTATTGCAAAGATGGATATGTTAGCAGATTCAGTCGCATGATTATGTTAGTACCTAAAATGTAAACATTGAAAAAATGAAAGGCATAAATAGTTATTTGGCCAACAAGAGGCACGTTTTTTCTCTATTAACGAAAAAAGTCAGCTGAAAGATTTCGCACCACCTTTCTCGTTCTTAAAAAGGCAGCCATCCGCAAACAACTAATCTGAGCAAAAACGGGATTTGCATAAACTGAGATGATGGCATTAACAATTGCATTTGGAAATCGCAGATTTAATTTATATTTGTGACACCAAAACAGCGTACTTCGGTTTATTGCAAAAATGTTATCGACTGCGTACAGTAAAACAGTGAAATTTAAATGCAATTAATTGCGGGTGTAATATCTTAAATGTACAGATTATGGCAATTCACGTTAAAATTAACTCAACATGGCATTGTGCTTTTTCAGATTTGGCACTAATTTGGCACACTGAAGTCAACAGTGCTCACGAAATGGACATATCTATTGCTTTTGATTAATTCCGGTTTCATTTCTAACAATATATGACGCTGAATTAAACTCCGCGTGTAAACGTGTTTGCTGAAGCAATATTAGTGTTAGATGGCATTTGAAAACGGCTGATCTAGTTCCCGCCTAAAAGCCCGAGAAGGGCTCGCTTTATGGTATAGACCATGGTTGAAGTTCAAAGAATGCTTATTTATTGTGATATCAAATGTTTGATTCTGATTCCGATGCAATAGATGAGACCAATGTTTATATACTTTATTTTCAACGGAGATCCACATTCAATAACCAATAGATGGAGTCAGTGCATAGAGTTCTGAGTATAAAAGCAATTAACTGATAATTGAAATATCAGAAGTAGATTTGAATTTTCTCTTCCTATTAAGATATTTAATTTGGTCAATTACAACGTCAATCGTGAGCCGCAGTAAACACCTCGATGGAACGGACATTAATCAACTTTATACAATTTTTTTTCGCTTGAAATAAATAAATCAAGTATTTTTTAACGTAACGACAAAACGATCTCATGGTATTTTATCAACAGTCAATCGTCGATATACTTATGAATAGACCGGAGTTCAGCTCACAATCGATAATACGGCTTATCGTAACCCGTTGGAATTTAAAGTATGCACCAAGTCAAAAGCTATCATAGGTTTTCGGCAAGGTTTGACCCATCCCCTGGTAATTAAGCATGATAAGCACTAAGTGCATTTTGCAACAACTGGAATTTAAATAAAAATTCGGAGGCGTAGATTGGTTGTTGGTATAGGACACGCCTCAAAAGATGTGTCTTTCCGGCTCTTTGTTTGATTCTAGAAAGGCTCTAACCATTATTTAAATAACGAACAGTGCCCGCTGTTCTTTGGATATCGTTATAAATTGATTTTAGGTCACGAGACTATGACACCCTCAACCAACCAACACAATCCTAAACAAATAATAATAATAATAATAATAATAGAAGGGGCTTTATTGAGGTCACGAGGACCAAAGCTTTCAGCAGTAAAAATAGGCAATATGGCAAGTATTAGATGTGAAAATTGTCTTTTAGTTCCTGTTTCACCTGCTCTGGTGATACTAAAAATCGGGACAAATAGGGAATGACCGAATTGCGATATGCCGCTCTTCTTGTTGGTATTGAACGGTATAGTCTACGCATTGGTCGAAGAGATTTACATTCAGATAAACTGGGATAGAGGGGATGGGAGGGGTCACTTAAAATACGAGCAGCGATTAGTGAACAATTATTGAAGTGGCGTTGAACGATGATTTCTTGAATAGAGAGAATAGGCAGACCACTAGAAAACGAGATTAGTTTAAAAAGTCTATGAAGGGTTAAGAAGTCAGAACATTTAAGGCCGGGGAAAATTACTGGAGAATAATAAACAATAACGGGGAATTATACAGGCATGTACAAAGGTTTTTATATGACTAGAACTTAAGCCAAGTCTCCTGAACCGGCGAACTAGAAAGCAGAGGCGACGGCATTTACCAAAAACGGCATCAACATGATAATAATAATAATATTTTTACGCTTTATTAAGGCCACAAAGACCAGAACTTTCAGCATTTCATGTTTAACAGGAATGGAGGAAATAACAACGAGGTAATGGCGGCCATAGAAGGCCTTGTCCATAACGCGCGCGAGACAGTTTCCGCCACCCGGCCTCCAGGTTGCTAGATTACAAGCGCACGCCACTACTCCATGATAACCGACTGTAAAAATAACGCCGAGGAATTGCGATTTTGAGCTCGGAGCAAAATTTTGGAGTGAAGGGATTTCGGGAGTGCCAGCAGCGGCTGTCAGGGAAAATGTAATATAGATGCATTTCAGAACGGAAAAACATAACACTAGCAATCGAATCGGATTCAGTTTTAATAAAAATCTTTATCGCTTTATTTAATTTCAACGAGGTTAGCGGTAACTTTCTAAGTTCGGTTAGAGTTTAACCAAGTTTAAACGATTTGATTGAAAAAATAGATTATTAATTAAAATAACCAATCCGTTTCTTCGAAGTAAGCCTTAAACAGGCCTCATTGCACAATGGTAGGTTCCTAGTTTATTATAATTTATTAATTGCGATTTTAGGAGTCTACACTTGCTTCCATCCCCGAAGAGATTTCTAAACGATTCCTCGCTTTCAAATTAAGCAAATCGCATAAAACATGCGCCATCATCAGTAAATAATCCTTGCACCGTCAATTATAATTAGGTAAAATAAATTCGCAAACCAGGGATATTGAAATTGAAGAAGAACTATCGGTAATGTCAATTAGGTTACGTTGAATTTTAGGACATCTCTATTGATGACTTGCCTGATGATTTAACCACAAATGAACCGCGCTATGTTCTTCTTAGCTACGAACATCGCCACAATGACGGACGAGTTTCTTATCCCTACTGTCTTGTATTTTCAAGTCCACGAGGTATGGTTTAGCTTGATAGCGCAAGTCGCCAATTCCTAAATGCTTTGCTAAGTGAAAGGAGCACGTTGAATCTGTTATAGATTTTGGATGCCTTTATTTCGAGTTTTCGGTTATCACCAAAATTGTTTAGTCCTCATGTTGCCAAGTCATTGAGCCACAATGAGTGTCACGTAGAGACCAAAATCAGGGAATCGCAACAAGTCTCTCACGATAGGCCCCATATTCATACATACTACTCCTCAGCTAGTGCTATTACGTACTGTGCATCATAATTAAACGAAATATAAAATAAACGTGCTGTCTGTCCGGTGTACTTTAAAGGTTATGGAATGTATTGTTGTCGAAATTTAATCTGTTTTACCATTCTAGGAAGTCCTCCTCCTCTCAAAATGTTGTATGCAGGTTCGTTGCATCACTTTGTGAACGCAAGTCAAGTTACCAAGGTAGGAACATCGTGTTTGGTTATCGATTGCCAAGGTTTTCGAATTGCAAGACTTGGATGACTTTAACGAAGAATGGCTCAAGGCTCAGATGCTTACGAAGGGTTTCTCTTAATTCGGCATTTTCAACGCCAATCTTAGTCCCCAATGGTCTTTAATATATGATTTTACCTCTTTTGGGTAAGAGCTTGTCATTTTTAAGGAAACATTTTCCTGTTATAAATCACGTGTTCGTATGCTATTCTGCTTCAGTTAAATGAACATTTCTTTAAATAAATGGGGTGTGTTCGACGTAGCTCATGTGGTGTCAGTGCATTGCTCGCTGCTTTTTAAGTAGGGTGCAACTATGGTGATGACCCGTTAGAATGTCGTCGGTTTACACGACAACCTGGTTTGCTCCGTTTTCCATCGGTTGGTTTGTCGTGACGCGTGAAAAGGGTTTGACTAAAAACGATCTATGATTGGCTTTTAACGTTTGGTTTGAACGTGAAAACAAAATTCGTTGCATTTTATGCGAGTGTAAACCTGTCGGTATTACAGCAATTCAATGGCGTTACTTATTCGGTGTTATAATGCATCTAATTTCGACCCACTGGTCTGGGATGTTGCAACTGCGGTCGTTGTAAGAATTAAGCAACAATTTGTCCGTGGTAAGTAGCAGGTGTTTAAGTCTCCAATATATGTATGAAATAATGCGATAATCGTCGGCCACCAACGGAATTATTCAAATGTTTAGTGACTCCAGCACGCGTTAGAGCGCAACCGGTCACGAAACAGCGTATCATCTCATTAACACACTTAGCGAGTCCTTTGTTCCGAAGCGCGTCTTCAGTGGGTGCTACTAGTATCTTTCGAGAGCTCTGATTAACGATACGGCATTTTACCTTATCCATAACCTGACAAATTCTCGCTTAGATAATACATAGTGTTTTCGTGTCATGTGCGGCGGTTGAAAACGGTTACCGCCCCTGCCACGGACGGTAAATTAAGCAAACACCTTATTATAAATAAAACATCACTAAAACGAAATTGGAGAGTTTGGCACTCGATTTGCACCCATCTTATCCGAATAAAACATACCACAGCAAACTGAAAACAATCCATTAGGCTGATAAAAATATGCTTTATGTACAGTCAAGTGCTACATCTTGAGTCCCACACGTCTAACGCGCATCTTCGCAGCCAGCGACTTCATGGCTTCCTGATTCATTCGTCGGGGACCCCGGAAGGCCCGCGACTCCGTTGCGCCAAAGAGCCTCTCGTTGATGTAAGCGTCGGCTCTTGTGCGTATCTGTTCCGTTGTGTTTTGTCGGCTCAGAATGATTACCCGCGGGGCAGCAGAGTATTTCTTTCGAAAGTGGCGACCATTGCGACGAGGCTTTACGGATTTTGCCGCCCCACCCAATTCTTTGTCCTTTTTCTTAAGGTCTTGTCGTGAGAGTTTTGGCTTTTTTTGGGTTATATTCGCGTCATCGGAGTCTGAAATCAATGTAGAGGAATAAAATGTAGAAACCGCAAAAGAAAATAGTGAGCGTGTAGAACAGCCTGCGCATATTCTCATAATGCGATAGGACAATGAGCACATTTGTATTGGTAGGAATGCAGCCAACACGCCCAGGCCCAAAGAAATAGCTAAGGTCCGATAACCTTGATTGAAACATGGGTTCAGTACTCCGTAGCAAAATGTAAGAAAGCCACGGATGCTGCCATTCTGACCGCAAAGGTAGGTGTTATAAATGCAGTGTCTCAGTCTTACAGTGCAATAAATAATGACGGTAGCCCGAAGATCCTTAAACAAACCTCCACATTCAATGTTTTGAATATTGCACATTCGGTTCCTACAAAGCCGTCGATTGTAACGGCCCAGTTACGCCAACCACACGAATATTTAAAACGCGTGCCTCTCGCCGTCACCCTGCCAAGGCTAACGGTAAAAGCGATTGCGCGGCTGAAGACAGGCCAATCTGCTCGGTTCACCAGGCTTGGACATCAACAGTTCACGAAATTACGGTTCATCCCATCGCGCCAAATAGGTAGAATGAACATTAAATACCGCAAAAGCTGTACAACACACTAATAATGATATAACCGAGGCAATAACTACGTAACGATCTACCGAAGACGCTATATAATCAGCAGAAATGACCAAAATGAAGAAAAACACACCCCCACTATCATCTTCGCTGCAGCCATCTTCAGCACCCTCCATAAGCGCATTGGCCAGTTCCTCTTCCTCCGAGTCAACTTCGTTTCCACCTAGGATATCATCATCTCCCTCTTGATCTACATCTTCTAGGATGTTTTTCGGGAGGTACTGTCGGAAGTCAAAAGTGTCGGTCATTTTAAATTCGTCTACGTTCTCTTGCTGTTTCAACGCCTTTTTCGTTCGTTTGCGGCGGTCGGGGCCCACCACATTTTTGTCATCCGATAACTAATTGGTAAAAAATGTTAATTACTTTCTCGGAGAAACGTCGCAATTCGTCCAAGACCAATGCTTTCCAAAACAACTTTGGCAAGCCGATAGTCGTGAAATACAAAAGGAATTGTCACTTGCCTCAGTTCCGTCCCTGGCCAGGGCTACACTGTCGTTTTTTGGTCGGTCAACAATTTCGTCGATGTCGAGTTTTACCACAGATTTACTCGCTTTTCGTTGGCTTTCGGTCTTCGTCCTTCTTTTCACTTTTTCCTGATGCTTTGTGAGTTGTGCAGAGGTTATGGCGGCTTTCTCGGCTCTTACTCGTTGATCCGCCTGCTGCTTAAACGAGGTTGCAATTGGAGCATCTTCGACATCATCGTTTACAGCAATGGGTGAATTACTGGCAGCCGCTTCATTGCTATTCTCCTCGCCAAACTAAAATAAGATTAAAATGAACGAATAGACAAATAGACAGCAACTCGTGGCTTAACAGGAAACAAACTCGGGTGTAGGCAGCAAAATACTGTAGGGTATTAGATAAAAAACGTCGAAATTAACATTTTCACATTTAGTTGACGAGATCAAATAACAATTATTGAATTGGGCAGAACATAAGTAAGTCGAAATTTGTTTTGGTGCCGTACATGTCTGACTTCTAGTCTAATTGAAACACAGAAATATAAGGCGTTGAAATACATCCAGTTTCATGTCGATTGGCGGAAGCGGTGTTCGACTGTTATGATACCACCCGACAACAATGTATGAGTCAACTTCCAAATGTATGTCTTTACTCTTCGCAATGGTCGTTCGTTGTTTGCAGTGTGTTGATAACGAATATTGCTTCATTCGTTAACTCGATGGTGCGTTGGTTTGTTTGAGGTTGGACGATCAGACTGGTCGGGGCGAATCAAGTGAAGAAAATACCAGTTATTTGAGCAACGACAAGAAAATATATATATCGAGCCGCGAGGGAGGAAATATAAGACGCCCATCTGTTAGATAGAAGGTAAGCAATAACCCCCCCTTCCGATAGTTTGATAGAGCATCATATTTAATAGCAAACAACTATATACAAAATAGCGTCGTTCTAATAATTCTTTAAGTAACTTGCCTTGTGAAGAAAACAAATAAACCAAATGAAAACAAACGAGAAAACGGAACTGAACAAACAATACCTTGGAGATAATCGGTCGAGTAAACTTTTTAAAAACCATAGCATCCTACAGATTTGTGAATAAATTCAAGAATAAAAACTGATATAACTGAATAACAAGAAAATCAATATCTTGGTTTTTACACGATAAAAGATGTTAATGATGGAGGAAGAGCAAATAAACGGGTTTACCGTGAAGCAGATTAATGTAAGATATACGTACTACATTTCTATGAGGGAATTACTTATAGCGTTCGTTACAAACAGTTAAGTAATTGAAATTGCAAGACTGACCACTCTACTTGATCGGGTGCGCATGTCAATACTGTAGTTGAGTTTGTGCAAGCAGGTTAGAGTGAAAATAATCAAGAGCTGTTTGAACCCATAATTAATATTACTCCACACGCATAAGAACCGTAATAACAGTAATCGCTTAAATACGTCCACGACGACAAAAAAACTTCCGAATTAAAATTAATTAATATAATTGACACATGAAATGGCGGTTTCAAAGAGACAGAGTTGTTTATTTATTTTAAAAGGTCATAACTTACATAATCGGTTATCTGAATTTTCAGTATGGTGCCTTGCTTATCACGTATTTATCGCCGTAATATACTTATTTAATATAAGACGAAATATTTCTGATACTAACCGTTGCTACTACTGGGTCGCTATCATCCCACTCGTCCTAGATTAACCGAGCATGTTTTTCTGATTACTTGCAACCCCCATTGGACGAGTTTCCAACTCCCTCTATAACTTGTAAAAAACTAATGGAAATTTACCATTGCAACTGACAATTTCCGTTCGCAGGAATCATCGTTCAAACCAGATAATTATAATAGTAATCTATGTATTCAGGCCAGGAGAATAAAATAATTCAGCGCCATATAAAAATAACTTTTTCGGTTAAAAATCGGAACATATCCGGATCAACCGCTAGGCGCTATGCAGCCGTTCTTTTGGAAATTGTTTGCTAGAACGTAATCAAGGTGTATTGCGTTTTTGTAATTTGTTAAATAGTAAATTGAAACTGGCCATCAGCAGATTTTATTATTATTTTCAATATAAAGAGGTGGAGCTTCTCGATAACTTTCAGCCATACAGAGTAGTGTGCGGTTTGTCTGCACTTCGCAGGTCCGACAACCCAGGTTGGAGTTGCCTGAGATGCGTTAAACAGAAAACATGGATTGGTATTGCCAAAGTGGGCGTGATTCGCATGGGACCCAGGTCCGTTTGTGGTATGCGTCGCTGGAAACACAACCCATCCGACCTGGCTAAAAAGAATATTCATACACTTGCTGCAAATAGTTACGCCATGCATACGAGACCACACAAAAATGGTAACAACGCAAATATCAGCGTCTTAAATCGCATAAATTATTGAAAGTTTCAATGATGGAGGAAAATACAGAAGCGTCAGTGACAAATGTCAAAAAAGACCTTTATAAGTACTAAATTTCCATAAGCGAACCCCCGGTTTTGTGTTTTTGCCAACAGTTTCGAGTGAACAAAAACAAGAGACCTTGGACTTCATATAAAATACTACCCCACACGTTTTTTTAGTCAGAGAAACGCTGTGATGTTTTCGTTTAGAATCAGAGAATAGCTTACTTTATCGGTTATCGAAATGATCAGTCTTGGGCCAAATTTTCCCGTATATTTAATTTAAAATAAAATGGTAATAAAAATAAATTTAGAATATATGGCAATCAGAATTCTGGTCTCTCGCCAGAAGTTCCACGAGGCTTAGGATTCGTGTCCAAGACCATTGTGTTACAGTTAATGCCGACATTTGGGCCGATGCCTTGCAATTCAGCCAAATTTCGAGTCGATGTTTACACGGTAAGGGCATTGACGTCTATATCTGTACATAGGGAGAAAATATGAGGTTCTCCATGTGATGGCTGAGGGGAAGTCAAAGTCGGCTACCATTTCCTACCATTGGGCCACTTGTCACTCCAGCTAATGGAAAGGTCTGCAGCCACTAGAGTTCAAAGTGGTCCATCCTAGTGGTGAACGTTTTACCCTTTAGAAAGGCGCGTTATATCTTAGTTTAGAACACTAGCGTCAGCACCTAACTGCGGGTGGTGCTGTAAATACGTTCCGCTTTGTCAAGGACGTGGTTACCGTAGCGGAACATGTGTTCCCTGTCATCGTCTCCGGTCTTCGAGAGGATACCGACGATGACATGGCTATTGGCGTCGGTGTCTAAAATATACGTGGTCGGTGAAGACGCGGTCACAGCCGACTATCTTCGGGTACAAACCAGTCTTCTCGGTATATCTCGATATGGAAAAATAAATGCCAGCATAAGTGAGATGAGGGCCCTATAGAAGTCGGCTAGTCTCAGAAAAGAGTAAAAAGCATGTCAAATAGGTCAAACGCTACCAGCCAAGACTTTCTCGGGATCATTACTTAGGCTTCGCGTCCAAAGAAAATGACAAAAAGACGAATATCCAGTTCGAGGAAGAAGAATATCCATGTATTAAGAGTCAGACTTGCGCACTTGTATCTGGATGGAACCTCTGACTTATTTTCACACAACCACATAATCCAAATAGGCAGTTCGCGTTCGGCGGGAGGAGGTCTTCAGATCTGGTTGTGAGAGCTTAAAGTTTGGGACGGACTACGTTGGGTGTTATGGGCCTAAGTTTTTTTCGAGGCGTGCCCGACGCCTCAAGAAAACGGGTTAAGGCTTGCTGGGAATCGATAGGGGATGTGGTACTGCCCGTGGCGATAGCGAGGTTCTCATCTACGCTAGCGTGGAGGGTGGCGCGTATACTCTTAAACGAGACGGGGATCGCCAAGACCTTTGATGAGAAAGAGGAGAAGGGAGATGTTTAAGGGGGGTAAGCAAGGAAGCATACGTATTTTAGGACTGCTGTTGAGTGTCGGAGAGTAATTGGAAATAGGTGTAAGTGATCGAAGGTGGCCAAATGAAAATGGGTCTCTTCGCGTTATGGCCAAACTTTGTATACTTCGAGGTTTTTATTTGTCCTTCTTGCCAATTTACCTCGCTGTTATTTCGTTTATTCATATTAAATTATTCTACACCTTCTATGTACAATCATCACTTCTGGATTCATTTAGGTTTGTCGTAACTTTCAATTCTGAAATTTCCGGTCCTCGTGACCTTAATAAAGCTTATACCATTATTATTATTACTCTATGTTGGGGATCAAAGTAGCCATGCCGGTGGTAAAATCTTCGCGTACGCTCGGTTGCTGGAAGCTGGAGTTTCTGGAAGTGGAATGTTGCATTTCATCCTATTTAATTTATTCTCTTCCTTAATTCTCTTAAAGTAAAGAAGACCTCGCTGGGGTTAGAGGCCACGACGTCGCGTTTGTCAATATTCTGTCGTTTCCAAATTTACTCGATCTAGGGACTTATTCATCACACTCTTTCATTGCAAACCGGCCACAACTCTTGTTTAAATGACCATCTACGCCTGTTAATAAAGGAGGCCATTAAGTCACGGCGTCTTCTCTCTCAATGTCTCTGTCAACGGTTTCCATAGGTATCCGAGAAATTTGGAACATACACGTCAATAAGCCTCTCCCGGAAAAATTGGGTCGAAAACGAAGTTCATAGAGAAGTCAAATGACCCCCTTCAACTTCAAGGTCACGTGACCGATGTTTAGAATCTAGAAATTGAAGAGGTGATGAGAAAAACTGTTGAAATAAACATATCCACATTTCTGTATGCTTTGCGTTGATTTGATTGTGCCTGGATTACCTATTGGATTGTCTTTATTTCCCCAATTGATCCACTCAAAAATATCGCCTTTAGGTCAACAGCAGAATTTGTGTGCGTTCCTTTCAACGGTCGGTTGTTCTGGAATAGTTGGGTTGATAGAATCTACGTGAAATTCCACGGTTGTTTCTTTCCAAATTTAAGGTATTTATCAAGACAGTTTTTTCCGACGACATTTTTGACATCGGTTGGCCATATAAAACAATTAATTGTTTTATTTAATTATCTGTGCATTAAATCTGCGAAACATTTTGTGCGTTCTGTGCCTCGTTGTTATATCATATTTTTTGTATACGATGTAGCTCGTCCTATTTTAGTCTATCTCAATGGAAATCAAATCTACCTATGTAAAGTCTGTTCAGCTCAATCCCCATAAGAGCGACGGTTTTATTTGCTAATTAATCACTTCACTATCGGTTGTTCTGTATACATGTCTATAAACAACATCTTTATTTTAATAGTATGGGTTTGCAAAATTCTGGATTTTCGACTAGATCATTGAAGGCTAGTCCCAGTTGAGCAATATAAATTTATGCAATTACTAAAATCGTATTTTATGGAGCAAATAAACTGGTTATATGTCAATATGTTTAATGGATTTATTATTGGAATCCTTTGATAGAAGCTTTGAAATTTAGTTCGTAAAATCCAAAATAGTGTCCGTATCCGTTGCTTAAAAATCATAGTTCATTAATTATATAAGTTTTAATGGCTCGAATTGATAAAGAAATATAAACAAAATAATAATTATTACCTTGTTGTTTGTTAATCTGGATCACGGGCATCTAATGGCCGTGACCTATACGTCTATATAATTACGACCTGCTCCATTGTTTTCAGTTTCCAAACCGATTATACCAGATAATGGAGCTCTCGGATGAAACTATATTAGAACAGGTTCATGCAATTGTGGATCCAATCAATCTTTCGACTGATAATTACAACTCAGTTGCAAATGCTATGGAATCCGCAATTGTGAAAGGATTACAGCTTGACACCAGAGGTGATGCATCTGTTAAGATGTACCCTTCATTTGTTACGAAATTCCCAAACGGAAAAGGTTACTTTATAGCTATGCATTATTATTGTTTTAGAGGTTGGAGAATATCTAGCTCTTGATTTGGGTGGGACAAATTACCGCGTACTTCTGGTGACCCTTAGTGGTTCCGACACCCCCCCAAAGATCTATGAGCGCACATACGCGATTCCAAAAGAAAACATGGTCGGTTCAAGCAAAAATGTAAACATTATTTTGTGTCATGCATTTTTGGCAGTTATTTGGATACATCGCTACGACGCTTGCAAATTTTCTTGATCGCCATGGTGTCAGAAATAAGGCCATGGTACTTGGTTTCACATTCTCCTTTCCCTGTGAGCAACATGGTCTCAATAAGGCCAAACTTGTCAGATGGACCAAGGGATTTGATGTACCAGACGCTGTGAATCAAGATATCGCGTATCTGCTCCAGAACGCCATTGACGATGCTGTACGCTATTTATAGAAATATAACTTATGCATTATTTGTGTAGGGCCTCAACATCAAATGCATCGCTGTGGTCAATGACACCGTTGGCACTCTGGCTTCGTGTGCCCTTTCTGATCGTAAATGTGCCATAGGATTAATAGTTGGTAAATTTTCATATTGGCGTTAATTGCTGTTTTATATAATTTAATCGTTGCCACTTGTCTTTTAAGGAACTGGAACTAACGCCGCGTACATCGAAAAGATTGAGAATGTTGAGTTCATGCGCCAAATCGAGCTTACGGAAGGAAATACAACCCGCCCATCGTCTGAGGACAGTGTTGTGGTCAACATGGAATGGGGCGCGTTTGGCGAGAATGGAGAGTTGGATGCTTTCCTCACTGAATTTGATAAGGAACTCGATCGGAAAAGTCTCCACCCTGGTAAACAAATGTAAGTGGTGGATTCTCTAATTTTTCTTTTCTTCCAGCTTCGAAAAGCTTATATCGGGTATGTACCTGGGGGAACTTGTACGAATTATACTTGTGGCATTGGTTCACAAGAATCTACTCTTCCGAGGTGAAATGCCGGAAGTCTTAGAGCATCCGGGTGGATTTCACACCCGATGGATCACGGAGACGGAACGGTGAGATGACACCTTGAAGTTAACAGCTCTGGCGATTTTTAATATATTTAATCTATTTTTTTATTAAAGAGATCCTCCTCGTTTGTTCTACAGTACCCACTCGGTGCTTACTGAGGACCTGCATATTGATATTGTAGAACCTATCGATGATAGGATCGTGCGCTTGACTTGTGAACTTGTTGCCAAACGATCCGCTTTCATGGCTGGCGCCGGTACGTCCAAAATGATCGTTTTGGAATAACACAAGTGTATTGGAGTCATCGATCCTTTTGGCTTAATTTAGGCATCGCGGCTCTCATCCGTCGTCTAAATAGACCGAAAGTCTCGATCGGAATTGATGGTTCATTATACAAATTTCACCCGAAATATCCCGAGCGTATGACAGACATCATTCACCTGTTAAAACCGGAAGAATTAAACGTTAGTCCCTTTTCTTCTTACATTTTGTATCACAGTACGTGGCATGCGTAGTCACGTAAGCGATTCCGGGTGCACGCCATTGGCCCGCAACTTTGGGCACATTTCTCCGCGCTTAATTGTATTCCAATTCTGATCTTGTAGTTCCGTTTACGTCTTTCCGAGGATGGAAGCGGAAAGGGAGCTGCCGCCATTGTCGCAGCAGCCTCGCGCATCGATGATTCTTAATTCAAAATACTTAGCTTCACTTGGACTGGTGCCCCTTAGCTTTCGTTTCCTTCTCAGACTGTAAATATTTTGTGTTCATTAAAATGAATAACTGATTAGTACTCGAATTCGTTCTTTCGAGAAGGATAGATTTAAATAACAAAATCGCTCCACTCGTCAACTCCTTCTTTTTCTTCCTTTTTGTCACGCAAAAGGGAGTTTTGTGCGGACTTAAATTTGGTGCCAATGCAGTATCTCTCAGTCGTGTTGCCGTTATGATCAACAGACTTTGAGAAAAGATCAAATCTCTTAACAATCGGTTTGCATCAGGCGTATAATTACTTTCAAATCGATAGAAGGATCAAGGCTCTGAACACCGAAAGAGCTCACGCTAAAGATAAGACGATTTTCTCTTATTTTACAGCAATTTTGGTTTACTGGCGAATCCAACATTCGATTCTTTACAATTTGTTGACGTTTACACGTTATGTTCTCTTCCATTATAATACCAAAGATAGACGCAGGTATATTCTGTTTTTTGAACCTCTATATGGTGACCGTGACAACTTGCTCTGATTACTATCGCGTCCATGTTATTCTCACCTTGACTCCTGTTGATTAACGGCCAAATTAATCGTTTTCGCTCTGATTCGTGTCGCGTCAATGTTTTAGTGACATTGATCCCCGTCGATTAACGGTCAAATCACTCGTTTTCGCTCTGATTCGTGTCGCGTCCATTTTATGGTGACATTGATCCCTGTTGATTAATGTCTCGCCCATAATCATCTATTAACAAACGTCAAGCAATATTTATTTGAGAAGCATATAATAGGATTTTGATGTTAGCTCTAAGTACCGGTGTTAAGAAATTCTTAAAAGTGGGTCAGTCATGCGCATGTACTAATATCCTAAATCGATACGGTCTTAGAATTCTTATACACTTTTGCGGTCATTAAACTTATTCTAAGGACAAAAGAAATCTAATACCGTGTTTCGTCTTCGTCACTTTATTTGCTGGCAATAATCTCCATTTTCACCGAACTAATATAAGTGAGCATGGTGCAGCCGTTAGCATGTCGTTATCTTTGTTTCAAAGGTAGCCGTTTTAGACAAATTGGCGAGAGCTCAAACAATATCAAAGCTTTCTTGGGTTTCTGGCCATGACCCATCTCATAGTAACCTGTTTCGTTCGTTGTTTTCAATCACGTTTGACACTCCATAGGTTTCTTTTTTTTAAAATCTCGTTCGCAAGTGAATTGTCAATGTACTCCATAATCCCTCACACAACCTTTCTATTTTTGTCCGTCTCAAAGCAAATTTCTTCGACCCCTGTGCTTAGTTTCCGCAAGAACGGCTGAATCTCGTATGTTACCATTTTCAGTTTCATCAGAAGGGTCAAGCAAGATCTCAGACACTCTTTCAATGTGCAGTAGCATTGTTAGAATGTAATGTTGTACGTTTTGGTTCTCGTGAAGCAAATAATGTCAAAGCCATGATTATGAGGATTATTGTGCTCGACTTGGGAACGAGAGACTAGGGTTCGAGTCCGAGAATGGGCAATACGTGTGGCAATTGGGACGCAACCAGCAAAAATACACCATATCACCTCGATGGCAAAACTCTCTAGTAGGGGATAGCCACATGCTTTCATGAAAAGTAAGGCGCCAATGCGAAACTGTGAAATGTTACGTCGTATTTAATCTGCGAGCATCAGACGTCCTAATTGGTCCTTCAATTCTGTCGATCATGCTCAAATTTAAAGGTGGCCGAAAATGAATTATTGAGGGGCCCCTTGGAAGCCAATCGTAGCTGTTTCCATGCCTCATTTAAGCCGCAAATAACTGCGCAAAGGGCGTTTATTCGCCAAAACATATTTTTAACTGCGGAAAGGCCTTTTCACATTCGGCATAGTTTGCCCCCGTTTTCTTGTCTTTAGCGCAACAATCTTGGCAATGATTCACGAATCCTGGGCCCAATTCACCCCCCAAACGACGTCACACGTCAATCTCCGCCAGTATTCGCCATTCTGTTTAAAATCGACCGCAAATCTGCTTCTTCGTTCTCTTTGTTTCGACCACACCGAATAGGGCTCTGGCAAAATCACCCGAAATATCTCAATGATATATTTCATACACGCATCTATAGTCAAACGTGGCCTAATGACCTTAACCATTAATAAGCACGGATTTCAAAAAAAACCAAATGTTTTACCCCCCAAAGTCATTTTGGAATCGTTTATGATTCCTAACTGGTGATTTCCAGGCTTGTGACCTGAAATTCTATCCCATTTGCATTCGGGTTATTTGATCCATTGAAAAGATATATCAACATCGAATCAAGTCATCACATTCGGGTGATTTTTATTTGAATAAATTGTTTCGAACAAATAAGAATTACATTCGCAGCAAGATCTTCCTCGTAGGGGTGGCTGTTTTCAGAAACTCTTTCACCTTTTTAACGCAAACATTAATTACGTTCGCTTTCCTCTTTTAAAATGTTGCCTCGTTCCAAGGATACCATCGCAAGTGTCAACTTCAAACCACCTCCATCGATTAAGTGGTTTTGTTTTAAATTCTGAGATTTCCTAAAGTCAAAGGTTATGGTACCCTTTGCAAGGTTACCAGATGACGTTATGACTTTTGTTTTCAAATTTATTGATACTGTAAATTAATTTTATAGAGTAGCTTTATCAATAACGTGAAAATGGCCTTATTTTCCACGACCGGTTATCTTTGAGGGATTATTTAGATGCCGAGGTCTATGTTTCTTAGTTCACCATTTCAAGACCCTCATTAGTGCCGATATAATTACCTTCATCGTATACAATTTAACAGCGGCAGGAGGATCTCAGCACTCTATCCAAGACACCGGTATTCAACCGCCTTTCACAAAAGCCCTTATTTGTCCGGATTCGTAGTTTCACCAGAAGAGGCGAAGCAAGAACTCAGCGAAATCTTTTGTCTGTAGTATTCTTACATTTTAATTCGTAAATATTTGTCATCGTGACAACAGAGCGACTATTATTATTATTATTATTATTATTAAGTGTCACATAAGTATGGCCCCTTGATAACCGCCGGTATGCGTTTGCCATGTTCAGTAATTTGTTTGCTTTTTTAACCAGTTTACCTTCTATTCCATATTTACTTTAGCATATTATGGATCTTATAGATCGGCAAACAATGAAATGCGCGCCATATTCCCATGCATCTTTTATAAATTTCTCATGATCACAGAGCAAGATGCTAAGAGATGGACTCCACGGATGGTGCAAATGTTACTTAAAACAGGCAGTCTCTTATTCTCTTTCTATCTACCATGGTTATTATTTTTGCACGCGTTAATCATTAGGGCTTTGGTTCAGTGAAGTAACTATGCTGCAATTACAATTAAGCGGTTTTTGAACCTGGAATTTCATTGACTTTAATTTCAACAACGTTTTGGTTACTGGGCATATTTCAGCTGGAGCAGGCATATCGGTTTTTTTGGAATTGATGGAAACGAATACTTTCGTGATATTATTACCACCATCACCCCGATCCCCACCAAAAGGAAGACAGAAAGATAATAAGACGCTGGAGATAATTTACCTGAACAGCCTCCCCTATTGAGGTGTCTGATGTTGTTTTTACACATGGTCCTTTGGCTTAATGAGCCAAATCTTGGACATTGAGTTACCAGGTACGGTTAATAGACAGAGCGTTAATGTCTGGTTCAGAATCGGCGGGTCATGTCTAGAATGGGGGTACACCCCTGAAGAATGAATAAAGGGGAATTAATTCAGAGAACAATTTTCTTGGGGGAACCGAAACGGTTCACTAACACGTTATTGCTGTCTTAAATCAGTTAACTGTTTTCTGCACTACAAGATTCTAAACGTAAAAATCAACCGTGTAGCCAGCATGACACGTATACACCAGCTAGGTTTGTTCAGATGCAATGATCATCAAAGCATTAAGGTCACAAATACGACCTCGACATGGCTTGTGTGGCAACGAGGTCAATTACTGGCGGTTTCATGAAGCAGTCATGCTCTGCGTTTGCTGAAATTTTTTAAATCCCGGCATTGCGGAATTAAATCTAAGCGCTTCATGTTGTTCAAATTTAAGGTAAACATACATTCGTGCAAAAAAGAATAAGCTCAACACGATAGTAAACATACGGAGCGAATTTAATGAAACATGCAATGAAAACTCCTTGTTCTTTTATTATGCGCCTAAAGGCATTGGGCAAAACGCATTAAAGTCATATTCAGGTTAACGCAATGACGGAATGAATATGTTTACCTGTCTACTAATATTGTATCAGTAGGCATATTATATACGAAGTGGTTTTGTCGACTCCCTGCACATCAGGCTTACTAACAGAAAGTGATAACAAGCCCTCCGATTCCCACGATCGTTAGATGATCAGCAAAAATAAATGGGTCTCAATTCTTGCACACGCTTTCAATAAATTCAATTTTAAATGTAAATTTCAGACGGAATTAGCAGTTCTTCCACCTGATACCAAAGTCGCAAAGATTCCGGACGACGCAATAGCGAAGGTTAGGCGCTAATTGCTGAGATCGAATTGCTGCTATAATCGATCGAAAGAGGAGCGTCTTTCCAATCCTTCCTGGTGTATCTAAGAAGAATATATCTCAAATATCGTCTTCTATAAATTGCATAATTTAATCCCGAATGCCTTTTGCTAAAACGGATTGACTCGTTGATTTCATTACCAATTGATTGAGAACATTGCTCGCTATTTTTATGGACAAATCGTCAACCACTATCCACGCCTCGTTGTAGTGTTCACCTGCGATAGCCGTATTTCTATTTTCGGTACATATCTTCGGCCATGGACAATTTATATCTCTCCCATAGTTCTGTTTGAAATGAAGGAAAGCTGGTCACCAATATGATTGCAAAAAATGCCCGAATTTGGTTTTGACGTGATGTGCGCACTCGCAATTTAGGTATGTATCCCAGTTGCGGTCGGTCTCTCATAAATTCGGAACTTACCATGCAACGTTGAAACGTGGCATTAAATACGTGGTGCAGGGCACAGTTATCAACAGAATGCAAAGGAAAACGCAATCATCTTGATCGCGATCTAAATATGCAGTCTTTGAATATACCAGACTGCCCGTCGACTCGATCTCCTCGTTTATGTCTTTCAAATGATTTTCCACCGCCTTCCATGTGTAATATGTTGTTCGCACCTCGGAGTAGAGTAGCATTTCCGTATACACGTCGTTCTGGAAAGTGAAGAAAGCAATTAACGTTATAGCTGGGCGATTGAGGGCTATTTGGTGCAAATATGCAGCTATCAAATAAATGCATTGCCCAATTTCTAAACCTACTGCAAAGTTAACAAGGGAAATTAAAGAATTCGCCATACAGCATCATTTCTGTTCATGTATTGTCCAGTCTGAAACTGCGCGATTTCATCGAAAGGCATGGCCGCATTATTTTCAATTCTTTCTGGTTGCACGTCAAACATAGCCATGTCGCTGCCTTTATTCACGTACTTATAAATATACTGGATCGATTAAACAGTTGCAGATAGCGAAGGTGAATTTTGGACAATCAACCCGTTATCTACCCTAATGTCACCTTTTCGAATTTGTATGACTGCTTTGAAAGTTTACATGAAATTGGCGTTTACGATTTTTTCACAGTTGCATTTCCTGATGGTCGATAGGAAACATCCGGTAAGAAAACCTTTTAATGGCACTGGTGGTTTTCTGAGTAGAGGCAGCGCAACACATTCCCTTCGTTTCGCCATTCAATTTTAGAGCCTTGCAACAAGAGTTACCTTCCGTCATAGCACCTATTGGAACACGCCAGCTCAAATTATAATAATCATCCGGAGTATATTGGAATGCAAGGCAATTGTAATCGCGGGTTTGCTAAGGAGCGAGTCGTGTTGGACGCTGGTATGCTGTTTCTCGTTGACGTCTTTCAGCCTCTCTCAGCCTATCATATTCACTCTGTTGATAACGAAGTCTATCTGAGGCTGCAGAAAGTCACCGGCTTGCTCACAACCAGGCCTCCTCAAGTCAGACTGTAGGTCGCTCGGCTGATTACTCAGCACATGGTAACTGTTCACTTACACACACTTCTAGTTAGTTTATACAAACTATTTTCTGAATAATTTGGTCAATATGTTCCGGACAAAGGCGATGACGTTTTGGGGTCGTATGTGACCTTAAACGGTGTAATGCTCGAGTTCTATGCTAGGTTGTGTCCCAAGACCAAGGCGATAGGTCAAGCTCTTTCGGTCAGATGGAATTAGGAATAAACGCTCACATTTTTATTTGTATAGAGAGAAGATATGGGTGTATACCTTTAGATATATACATGTATAATTAACTTCGTGAAAACTCTTCGAAGAGTCGTGCAAGGTTGAACAATACGATCTGACATATATTTATTAACAATAATAAATTAGTTAATTGGGGAAGCTCATAGACACGTCCTTTGATCCCACCCTATTTGCAAAGACCTGACAGACCCACGCAAGTGCATCTGCTGTGTTATTTTGCGTGTGCCTGTGGCAACGGTTGCACCGTATCACGGAAGTGCAAGCACCCATAGATGGGCCATTATGTCTTTGTGATTTAATGGACAGGGCAGCTGTTTAGCGGACCACACATACAAGAGAGGCGAGGGAATGACGCGGGAGATGATTTATTTGCATCGAAAGAGGCAGATTGCCTACACAGACTCTTTTAAAGTGACAAAGTGATCACAGAAGAATCGTGCAATTTTAGGGGCTCCTGAAGGTGGTAAAAAACAAACATTTTTCCATTAAAAGCTTTCCTGTGAGTAAATTATTCTTTGAAAAATGTCATATGGTTGGGCATAGGCTTGTCCATATGGTGAAATATATTAATTTGCACGTGCATTCGATGAATTCAGATGCATCATTTGGCAGCGTCAACCTATTGTTTACGGGATTTGCTTGTCTCTAACTAGTGGTGCGGTGAAGTGGTATAAATCTGTCTGAATGCAACCTGATGTCTCTTGTCTGATGCTAATAAACTGCTTAGGGATTCGTGATGGTGTTATCTACAGGGAGACAACGATGTGATCAATATTTGTCGGTTTGTCTGTAATTGTACTCAGATGCGACTGTCTCAAACGAAACCCTTTTCTTGGGCAACCCCCGTAAACGGAATTTTTATTTGGATAATAATTTCAATTCAAATATAGCCTTCCGATTTTTCAGCTGGGCAAAATTGATTGAGGAAATTAATTGCTGCAAACACGAATAATTAATCTACAAAATTAGGAAATTATTTAAAAACACAATGGTGGCCCATATTTTCGATGAATTAACATACACAGTCCACTACGAAGCTTGTTTGAGTGACTAAGCTGGAAGCCTCAATTCAAAAAACTCATAGGAATACGTGTTTTGTGTTTTAATACCTACAATAACGTCAGCATATCGCAATTCGGCATTCCTTATTTGTCCCAATTTTTAGTTTCACCAGGAACTAAAAGACAGTTTTCGTATCTAGCATTGTTAAGTTCGTTTTTATGCAGACCTTTTCGGTCCTCGTGACCAGCACAATGATTATTATTTGTATTAACCTTCGTTTCTAATGTTTGCGATAAAACGAGTTGAGGGCCGAGGAAACTCTTAAAGATGACGCGTGGGCCCGATATTTGCCTATTTTTCGGTCACCAAATATGTATTGTACAAAATAAATTGATTATAAATCTTACAATGTGATTTTCGAGAATTATTTCCTAATTTTCCTTTTCAAATGTCCCCATAGAATATGACGTGCACGGTTTGAGAGGACCGTCACCTTAACCGACCGTCGGAGAATGTAAAACTCGGGGATACATATTGGGAATTATAGTTATCTAAATCTGAAGAAGTAAATGGAATGGTGCTCTCGGGCTTCTTGAAATGGTTGAATGAGTTTCTCGTCGCTGAAACACCTATCATTCTGTGAAATTAACTCATAAGTACAAACCCACACACCTTATTTGCGGATGGTCGTGCTGCCAACGTTCCCGTACTTTACGTATTCGTAACGCGCCACAATCATGATGTATTGATGTTTAAAAAGTGCCTGTACCTTGGATACCGGCGCCATTATCAGGCCGTTTGCGGTACGGGCGTTTGCTCCTATGAATAAAATTGAACAAGTTGTTTGCAAATGGCCCCCCATCTGGAAAAACTGGCCAGGCTTATTTCAATAGTCTTGGGAGGTGACCAAATTGAATTTTAATTGATTAACCATTATTTTATTATGCAAGTCGTCAATTTCGGGCGCAGCGTCGGAAATCGGCTGCATCATTACGACTTGATTACCCCTTTTCTATAAATATGTCGTACTTACATTTTGTGAGTAAACAAAAACATATTTGCGTGCATATATAAGTTTTATGTTCGTATATCCGAACCGCAAGATACGTCATACTTCCCGAAGACGTGTGTACATTAATTAAATACAACACTTGCTGGTCTATCAGCAGTGTGTTTGTGAAATTATTTATGCACCCTAAAGGTGTCCTATATTTTCAAAAAAAACCAAAATATTCCATCTCCGTTTCCAGCGTCACCCGGAGCTTTTCGAGGGGCGACTCCAGCATCCTGCAAGGCAGCGGGAATCTGTGCGATAGAACGTGAACCGCCTTCCTGGCAGTTAGATTCTGATACCAGGATATGCCTTATTTTCCATCGAATGTTCACTGGTCGATTTGACCCCGCGACCACATGTACAACGCCCACCCGATACGCAATACACCCCCGTAACTGGCATCGGTGCCTGTTAAATATCAAATCGATCATCGTGCCGGAGAATACCTGATGCTGCCAGCAAAATTCCAGCATTAGACAACTTTAAAATGAGGCGTTAATTTCTACTCCGTTGTTTTGAAAATTCCGAACTTGCAGGAAAAGTTTTTAACTATTTTAACGATTTGCTTGGGTGCACGTGGTGGCACGATTTTTATGCAATGTACTTCAAATGCATTATTAATTGTAGAATGCAGTGAAATTTTTTCCTGTTGCCATCATTCGCCTTGAATGAAAAGTAAACATTTTGTTCACTTTGTCGAATTGGACATGAGATTGTTCGCACAAGATTTGGATCTTATTCAGCTAGCAGGAGTTAAACAAAGCTATTATTTAAGACGTCATTCGTGCATCATGATAAGTGCGCGATGAAAATCAACAACCGTGATTATAAATTGTCCTATGTGGGTTTTTATTCTTTGGCCTGCCGTCAGTTGACATAAAATGATCGCGGAAAGTAGATAACGATCACAATTAAAATGGATGCGTATGATCTCGATTCGTTTGCATCGAAATATCCAAATTTGGTAAGCCGTAATAAATATTGACGAAAACAACTGCTCCTTATAAATGCCAACGTTACTTCGATGCAATCACGAACATCTGCTTCGGCACCGGCTTATCACGGTTTGAAAATGAATCGATACAACATCGCGCAGCGTTGAAGTAAGCGAATGGGCGTCAACTGTTAAAATAAAACCGAGCGAAATGTCAGAAAGCCGGTCATTTATGAACCCAATTGATAGCGTTCCGTCAGCAAATCAACGCTATGGTGGTCGCTCAACTGGACAAGCACTTATTTCGAAATTAATCAGCGTCCCAAGAGCCCCGGATGGCATTGCCGGAAACATAGTGAATTCAAGGGATTCACCACTTGGATGTAATACTAATAACCCCAATCCTGGACCTGGTTCTGTCAAATGCAACTTCCTGAGTGAGGACTTCAATAGTGATGCTGTTAAACTTCGCCTGCGTTCTGAGCTTCCACACCTGTCGAGGAAACAAGTCGCCCAGTATGTATTGTTTAATTATTTCTATAATCCGCAAAACGAAAATGAAAGGAAATCCTTATGATAATAATAATAATAATTGGATTGTATTGCTTTGTTAAGGTTAGTATGAAAAAATGGGATATTATTTTTGAATAATCTAGGACTACATATAAGGGACTTTCAATGCCAGTACTGAGCCCAGGCCGTTTACGTACGATTCGAAACTAAATAAACTACTGAAATACTACTAATAGTGCGACCTTTAAGGAAGCCGATGGGACTCGAGCACATATAATCTATTTATGTTTACGAAGAAATGTAAAACGAAGAAAAGGGCAGAATATTCAAAAAAATAAGAAACATATTTCGCCGTAAAAAGGATATAAATAAGCTTTGGAAATTAAAATATCTTCGTTTAGAACCAAAATGCAACAATATCATTTATTTGGAAGCATCCCATAGGTTTAATCATCGCTTGGCATATATATTATCCCAGAGACCACGGAAATTGCTTCTTTTCCTTGCATTGCACTAATTATCCATGCATTTCTTTATATTAAAGTTGATTCGGGTATATTTCAAAATATTTTGGTACTTATGTCATGATTTAATTGCATTTATTTACTTTTTGTACGCATTCCATAAATGCTGAGACAGATAACATAATATTTTACAACCATTTAAATATGTTTTCATAGACGTAGCGTTACAAGAATTGGTATAACATTTAAATAATTCGGGAAGAAAATATTATCCTAATCAATCAAACACACGTTTCAATGTTTCATGACATTGTTTTGGTTTATCTCGATTATCTAATTTACCGATTACATGACGCTTGGATTTATTCTTCGGCCTACCATTCCTCTTTGTAGATGATATCTCGTTTTTTTATTTAAATACTGCTGTATTTTGCATGCATATTTTTGTGTGTACCTAAACGCAGAAAGTCATTTTTATGCGCCTTAAAGCGAGGCAGAAAGGGAAGTACCCTTTTTTTCTTGACAAAAAGTGTCTTGAATGGTCTCTTCAAGAAGCAAGCAGCGTTTTTTACAACAAATGGCTTCAATTTAAACGTTGGAGACCTTTTTATGATGTTAGGTCTACGCAATGTCTCTTGGTTTCTGTTGTTGTTGTTGTTGTTGTTGTGGAACCTTTCCGCGAAGTTTAAGATTGGTTTCAAATTGGTCGGAGACAACCGGGGAAATTTCGTTTAATTTGCTTAATTCGTGAATTATTCCGGTATAATTGCATTTGCATCAGACAGAACCCGACACTATAGATATGCTTTTCTATTCTTTAAAGATTCCAACTTCCTTTCTACGAGACACTCTGCCATGACCTTCTCGAGAACGGTTACCACTACGCCTTCACAGAACTATTCACCATCCACGAAGTTCAAATAAGCGAACGGAGAATTGCCGGCCCTGAAGCCGCCATCTGGACCATCCCTCCAATTAGTGAACAGCCCGAGAAGATCCACATGCTGCGTGACCAACTGGCCCAGGCCGAGGCAGCCACAAGACGCCAAGACAGCCACACCGTCTTCTCGTGCTATGCTCGCCTCGCCAAATACTTCAACGACTTCCCTGACGAGCGGTGGTTGGCAGAACACTTCTTTGATTACTGTTTAGTAGTGGCCAAACGGGTGAACGACGACGGTGGCCTAAAGCTCGCAATGGCATACGAATACTGTGGCCTCGCAAAGGAGGCTAAAGGTATGGTTGCGATGTTAAACCCAGGTTTGCCTCCAGAAGCAGGCATTCACATTAAAACCATCACATTAAGGACGTTTCGAGAGAGGTAATTGTGACCTGTAGGCTAAAGTTTTACAAGAGAGCAAGCATTTATTTTAATCCATATATTTTTCTGGTTCTGATTACCCTCACAAAGACGCCATCTTTCGTATTGTCATGTTAAGACAGCTTTTTCCAGTAATTTAAATTGAAAACTGAACAAAACTGTAAACTGAAATCGAAGAAAACAAAATTGCCTCTTTTTAAATACGGAGTCTTTCAATTTGGGGTTCCTTTTAAAAATTCAAATTATCAGACATTTTGTAAGTAAAATCATCATCTATTGATTGATATCTATTAGAAGAGGGTTTATACTTTTGAATAATTAATAAAAAATTCGAATTACAGAACTAATTGACCTTCTTCTATATTTATCAACAAACAGACGATTATTATCCACTCTAAAAAGGCGTTTAATTTGAAGTTTGAAAACAACTCGAACTTGAAAGATGTTGTTTTTGGGAATACCGCATGACCTAATTGGGAAGATAACAAGTAGTCTCCTATATATACCGCTGTACAAAAATTTGAAATTTCGTAAAATGTTGAAATCATCGTGTGAATTGTTATGATTAAGTTCACCACATGTATTACAAAATCCACACTTTGTTCTTCATCCCGCTGGTTTTATTCGGATAATTGTTTACATTGCATGCGTAGCAGTAATCAGTCAGAGCAAAGGACTCGGCAATTGACCAACCGAGTTCAAAATCAACTATGTCCAAAACGAGTTTTTGATAACGGTTTTCCACATTTCCAGGCGGACCTTTTCTCTTAATATCGGCCCAACAGTCTCCAGAACTACACATATTTGTTTGAGTTGTGGCTGCATTTTTTTTAAAATATTTTAGAATGACTGATTGATGAAACGGCGATAAATTCCAAGATGAACAGCACTTTAATTTTGGTTTGTGGCGAGGGATTTGAGGCCCTCCGAATCTAAATCATTAATGCTGTCAGAACCCATGAAAATGTCGACGCCCATTTTGTCGTATAAACAGCGCTAATAGCACTACCGACTTCACTTAGTTCAACGAAAATATAAACAAAGCTGAGGGGGCCCATGGATAGAGGGGTCTTAAAATCCGTCGTTTTTTGGCAAAAATGTCGCAAGCGTAGCGTTGAATCTCCTGATAAACATTTACCGTTGATGCGTATGTTTGTGTCTGCGTGCGAGTATTGATAGGATCATGTCACAGGGTCAAAAACACACGAAAAAAATCTTTAAGGTGTGGCGTGGTTCATATTTTTTAGGAGTAACACCACTAATAAATTATTTGACGGATTACGGCGCCATAGCTGCAAACACGTACAAACATTGAATTGCAAACTCTCAGCATGATCTTGCCAACATGTTATGTTAAAATGTGACAAGTAATATGCTGCGTGGGTGATGTGCTAATTTAGATTTCGTAAAGATACCGTGTTGCCGTATCCTTTAATGCGCGATATTGATGAAATGCCGAACGTCTTGTATTCCTGATGTTCTATCTTTGGTTATTTCTTATCGGTTGGTGTATTTACATGTTTTTCCCCAAATTATTTCCATGGGGCGATTTATAATTATCTAACTCAAGGCATCGTTTGTTTCTCCAGACGTTCTCGCCTCTCTCGTAATTAAAATTGCACAATTTGAGATTGGTTGTAGCATAAAATCTGTTTAGATCATGCAGTAACAAAGTAAAAGACCGACGACATTCGTCGCATATTTAAACAGTCTAAAACGTGCGAAAACCTCCAAAATTGATTAATTTCAATTGGTGTTTCGTCGATCAAAACGAACGCGTATCATTAAATCCAGTGCATTGTCCATTAATTGTGCACAAATAAGAATTAGCAATCCAGGCCTATATAAGCATTGACTCCGTCTACTAACGGTATGATAGTCTTAACCAATTATTTACCCTCGTTAGGAGATATTCAATTGGCTTGCAAATTTTTCATCGACTTCTACAATGCGACTCGAAAAAAGATTTGGCGGAAGCCTGACGAAACACTCTTCTCAGCCTCCGCAGACCAACACCTCGTGCGCATCTACCTCGCTTTGGTAGACAAAACCCCAAAGGAGCACATTTGCGAAAGAACCGCTTATTGTCAGAAGGCGCATGATATTGCCGCAGCAAGTGAGTTTTGATTGGTTATCAGAGTGCCGAAGAGTTGTGATTGGTCGGGTTTATGAACTCAAATGTCTGCCATTGAAACGACCTTTGTATTCGTAGTTTATTGGCCCAACATTTTTTTAATTTCAGGTGGAGAATGGGGATTAGCAGCACCAGCTTGTTTGCGAATGGGTCAAATTCTACAAGAATCTAACAGAACAGGAGAAGCAATTACTGTGCGTTACATTTTGCCACTCATACATAAATTTCACTTCAGTTGATTACGGCATCCTAAACCGTTCATCATTTCAGTTTTACCGTGGCTATTTCGACCTCTCCAAAGAGGCCAATGATTGGGCCAGCCTAGGTGGAGCCTGTCAGGCTATGGCCAGTCTTTTCCAGGAGTAAGCTTCAGTTGAATATAAAACCAATCAAATGTTTCTTTGACTGAGTTCAATTCATGTGTTAATTGGCTAGTGTTCTCGTTCGCGTATTACCGTTACACCTTTTTTGATTTCTGTCCTGAAGACAAGAAAACCTCAACGAGGCCATCAGATACATGAAGATGTATGCCGAGTTGTGTGAGGAGCACTGCGATTGGCTACAGTTGTGTCGAGCGAGCTTCATGCTTGGTCACATTCACGACAAAGCCGGTCTTTCTCAAGAAGCCCTCAAGTGGATGATTAAGGCCTACAAGATGCCACAGTATGTTAATGTAAGTGATTGCAGCGGTGAGTTTTCATCAATATTGCCACCAGAAGATAACTTTAACAACATTTTACTATCAAGAATCAGTTAAATACTGCATCTTTGCTCTAGACGATCATAATTTATTGAATGTTTATCATCCAATTAGAAGCGGTAATTACCATTGCATAATTATTGTCTTGGTGTAATTTTTATTATATATTGACATTAACAATTAACAATAATTATTAAATTATTGTTATAATAAGAACGAGGAGCAAGGCGTTCAGCAAAACATTGTGAAAAACCAAGACGATAGTCGGAAATCTATTGATTTCCCTTCTCGCGATTTCTTTCCCCAATTCTCAAATAGTTCGGAAAAGCATGACGGTTTTGTCCTGGTTTTAAAGAATTCAAGATACATGGTAACTCACATAAACCATAATAAAAAGTAGAACATTCCAGAAATGCAGATTACGCCTCAAACGTATAGTTGGACAAACACATAATGGCGGCTGTCGAAATGTCAAATGACGTTGTTAAAGTCGTTGAGGCCTCGCATGCTCATCGTGAAAGTCCATGTGTTCAGCATGCTTCGCAGCATGAATCGTCGGCTGATCGCCTATAACTTAGGTTGTACACAATTCAACGATTTCCTTTAAGGCCCCAAATCCGGCTCTGTTCCAAAAGTACACGGAGAACTCGCGTCTTATGATAGGCGTGACTCGGGCCCACTGCATGAACACAATGTTCACCGATAATCTTCTGTCGGATGCGTCGGCGGCCGTGTTGCGATTCGTCGACTGGAAGGCCGATCCTCGTAACGAAAATAAGATATTCTGCTCGCAATCTCGACCGAGTAAGCAACTGAAATCCCTGAAGTCCCGCTCCTCTCATAACCATACTTCCAACCATCTCCATCACAGTAATTCATGAAATTTCTTGGGGATTTGGTACAGATTTCTCCCCCAGCGTCACCCGGCTTTGTTTGAAGGACAACTCTTGCTTTTACACAGGCAGGTGCATCCCGCAAGTCAACCGGGATCTGTGTGCGATGGAATGTGAATGGCCGTCCTGGCCATTGGATCTTGCGTGGATCTCCTCCACCCAGTGTTCCGGGTTTTTCTTCGCCTGTTCATTGAGAGATTTACTTCCAAGCTACCCGCACCAAGTTTAATCCGCCTGTCAGTTGTTTACCGCGGTGTCGCTACTCCCGCGTCCTTTTCTTCTTTGGTACTCAGAGCTCCTGCCGAAGATGAGCCGGCTCCGTTGATGTAGCGGATCGTAGTAGCCCACGCAGATTGTGATCCAGCTCTGTTTTCCAACGACGCACCCGGTAGATCCTCTGTAGCTCTAAGCGCTCCACGTCGTCCTGCACGCTTCCGATCAACGTTTTTAGTTGTCCACACGCCCGGAAACTCCAGTCTGTACATGGTGACGGCGAAAGACAGGGGTTACTGAGCGTTCTCAGATGGCGTTCTAGAAGGGTTGACTTCTTCCCTGCGTTTAGTTTCGTCACAGACACCAGTGATTACAAACTGCCAATCATGTTTCACAGCCGTAGGTTAGGATCGGGCGGATACCGGTGCGATAGACACGAATGTTTGTCCGAAGGCTTATTTCGGCTCGGTCTCACACCACCGGTGATAGAGGACAGCCTTGTCGGACGCCCGCGTTCAGGGGGCATACTTCCAATTCTTCGCCGTACACACTAACTGTCGATGGGGTTGACGTGCAGTATGAATTCAAAAGGTTCAGAAGCTTTCAGGGTATGCCGTCTACTCCCATTGCTGCCCACAGAGCGATTCTTTGTTTACCAAATCAAATTCCGCCCGGAAGTCGATGAAACATGCTGTGGCTGGCTGGTGGTAGTTGTAGCGATGTTAAAGTATTCTGCACAAGTAAAGATCTAGTCCACGAATCCTTGGTCGCGCTTCGGAAGCCTCCTTAGTAGTGGCGGGTGCGAGCGTCTCCCGCCGAGGTGACGCGGCTTAGCAAGAGTGCTAAGAATGCGTTCGCAGCTTTGTAGTTTATAACGGATACCTCGACTATTTGAGCACTCTGTCTTGTCGCTCTTCTTAGGGAGTGGGATAGGCATAGATGTGTTTCTGTCGCTTGAATATTGGAAGCCGGCAGGCCTTGTTTACTTCGTGTGTGATGTCATCTTCCCTGAAGGCCGGGACTTTTCTGTCGAGCTATTCAACAGTTGGCCGAAGTTTTGGACCCATCGTATAACTTTCCTTCCAATGTCTTGTATCAGCTGTCCCGCGGTATTCCTGGTGCTGTCGCTTGCCGGATGCGAGCCGGACAAGACGAAAGAGCTTCTCGAAGTGGTCCGTGTTAGAAGTAGTTCCCTGCCCCATCAGACTAGAATTAGTTGATGTCTAGCCTCGCTGAGCGTGTGGCCAGTCGTCTGAGGTGTTGGCAGTTTGGACAGCCTGCAAGCGGGTTTCTCTGATCTTCGCAGTTAACTGAAGAGTGTTCTCAAAGATCATGTAATGTCCTTCGTCCAATAGGTCGGCTTCTGTTGCTTGCAGCTACTTGAAGCCAGGGGAGTGGGAGTAAAGTAAATACCAAAGATCGGGGAATGTCCTGAATCACAACAGACACCGCGATGAGAGGTGCCTCTTTTGCCAGTCACCCCATACACCTACAACATTTATGAAGCCGGTTCATTCTTTCGCAGGAAGATCTCCACCACAGTGGTCTATTTTAGCCATCAATCAAAGCACCATCGTCGATAATCAATGTTTCTATTAGTTTTGTCTTGGGGGGGTTCAGTTAATAATTGCCTATTTAGTTGGTGTCAATACCAGATGGATGGTTGTGGGGTTCATGGAATTCTGGGATGTAATACGCTTCCTAGAAATTTAAACATGGACTTATAATGTTTGTATTTTCAGCAAATTCTGGGAACTCAAAATATTAAATTTGAAATGAATAGTCCCTAGTGGATAGCATAACCATTTCTGCTTTATTTTGACACTTATTTTAGAATTCTTTGTGCTTAATCGGTTGTTTTTTTTAATTTTAGTTTTGAAGTTTGATGACACGGATGTAAAGCGCGACGTCATTGCTTATTCCCAGAACCCAGCTACATATTTTAGAAAGAGCGTCTAAACAAATCCTTCATAATCGAGCCTAGTTAGGCAACCTATATAAATAAAGTTGATGAGAATTTCATGACTTCTAAATAAAAAACGGAGCTCGAATTTGAATGTGCAAACGGTGAGAGTGGTTCAATCTGGTTTTGAATTAAATTCGTATGGTCCACAACCAACAAATGCGCATGCGTGTTTGTTACATTGGGTATCGTTAGGCGCTTGTAGTTCCGTGGGTGTTCGCCAAGAACTACCACAGCGTTGAAATTGCATCATACATCGAATCGATTCTCCGAATCATGAGCACGATGGGGATTGCGGACCATTTAGTTGACTGTTGGAGGTCGATTCACTGTATCTTCCTTTAATGTTTGGCTTTCGGGAAATATTGGCTTGCTGTAGCTTGCTAGAGCCCAACTTGCAAAAGTCACGTTGATTTCAATATTATTTGGTTAATGGCTTCGTAAATGCACTTTTTTCAATTTAAAAATCAAAACTCGATGGAGAGGTGGTGTTTGGGGTGCAACATCGAGTGTTAGTCTCTATTTCTTGTTCGAGCTACATGTTGCCCTCACTTGTTCTAAATATTCCGTAATTATGTCCTCGGTCCCGAGGTGCCTAGTTGCATGCCGCACAATTCACGCAACTGCCCTAAGATATTCGCAGTACAATGAGACGCAAACCTAACGGATGCCATAGTTTACAGAGAATATGTGCGTGGATACGTTCAGATCAACCCCTGAAATAAACATCAGAATCACATGATAACCATGACGATTTCCGGGAACAAGACACAGCTATTCTCGCCACACACAAAGCGCAGGTGAACAGGTTTGGTCCATGAAATGTCTGAATGGAGTCCCATTTTGCGTTTTTATGGGTTCGAGCCACGGCTGCTGCGTTTTCTGGCCTCGAATACTGAGCGCATATAATTTATTGTTATACAGCCGGCAACCAGATGCATTGTCAGCATAGTGTATAAAATCCATATCTTATCAGTCAAGTACCCGTTTGAAACACCGCGGCGATCACAATCAAAACAGAAAATCGGTCAATTCTGCCGATAGCATTAGAAAATAGGATGGAAAATCAATTGCTTTATTTACGCGGATTAAGGCGTATTATGAACTTCATCGGAACAACATAGGGACTAGACATCGGGTACTGACAATACAAAATGGATGCCATTTATTCGGCAATTTGCATGAGCACCAATTGTAGTTTTTTCAAAACCGTAAATTCCTTAAATGATAAATTAATGTGCGGTAATTTTGCTCTGATAGTGTCAAGACATGAACGTTTGGGATAATATAGATAATTGAAGCACCGGATTGATTCCAGAACTTAATTCACGATGTTGCTCATAACACTCCCTTTGTTGTTTTAAATGATACTTATCTTAGAACCAACACGCAGACTGTATTTGACGGTCACTACTGACATGCTGGAACACAGAGAGGCGGGTGGGGTGTTGAGTCATTTCGACACTGAATTAATTATTTACATGTGGAAGATCGATATCAACCGCTAGTGAATGCCTATATTCACCACCTCTACTGTTTTCATATCATATTATCAATTCAACTTAAATTGAGGTCGTAAAAAGGCCCTTCACAGAAACTAGTAACCACGGTTCACCTTCACGACCCCTGTCTAGACCAGCCTGATGTCCTCGACTTCGGATATTTGCCTCTATATATGTATTATCAATGGTAACACTTCGGTCATAATAGCGCCAAATCACAATTTAGGTGGAGCCATGAAAAAGTAATTTTCCTAAAATCTGTCCAATTAACCCGATTTCAGCGCGGAAATATTTGGATATTCGTTCTCTCGAGTAAATATCGAAACTTCAAAACAGCATGTCACCGGAGAGATTAGTTTCGGTGACGATAGATTCGCCGCGTTTCCGGTATCCGCTGGCACCCCTTTGTTGGCTCGCCGTTCCGATCAAATGCGCTGTGATTGTCAACAATATTACCGGATAACAGCCGACCTATCAACACCCCAATCGGAGACTGCATTTACCAAAATGGGGTACTCTTGCAAAAAAAATACGCAATTAAGATGAGCTCATTCAGCTTTTGATAATTGGTAGCTGCATCTCCGGTATTGTTTAAATCATGGAATAATGTCGGCTAATGCGACAACTGTGTACAGCCAGACCTGCCTGACCCCTTGACCCCTTTAGACTAGACAGCCCTGTTCATTCGTGCACGCGTAACTTGAAACGTGCCAACACCAATTATCTTTTTCGTGTGCGCCTATCTACCTGAAGATGAGTCGGCTTCATGTATGAAAAATAAAATTGGGGAATATTCGACAGATGGCGTTCCCCAGTGGTGCTTGACCTGGAAGTCGCACCCAGAGTCTCCCTCAAACAGAGTGAGGATTCTGACCGCTAAACTATCTTTGGCATCGCCGGTAATTTGTGGCCTCTATTAAGCCCCCCTTTTCCCAGAATAACGCAACTACATCGCCGTGACGCGCCTCGATTATAATTTTGCCCTCGTGCGATCAAGAAGCTCTATTAATCCCCTGCTATTTGGGGATATGTTACACGACACTGTCGAGAATGCCTAGCGTGGCATATCCGGCTATTATGACACTATACGGAAATTTGATCGATGGAGTTGAAAACAACGACCTTAACAAAGAACCCGTAGGGATTCTCATGAGGTTGTCAAGAAGTCAATGTCAGTAGCACGGAACGATGCTATAACATGGTTACCATTTAAGAAATATACTGTAGAAAATTGGGGCTGTAAGATTTCCTTCAATTTATTTTATAATATTTACGTTAAAAAAACAATTAGCCAGCATTGGATTCACAAGAACGCGTTAAAGTGAAAATCTAATTTATGTTTTCGGGCGTGGCATTGGTATTATTTGGTTCTTATTTTATTTTGCCGTAATTCCGAAAGTTCATTACAGTTGCTGTAGTATCGCGAAGTAACAAAGATTGCGTCATTCGTTGTTTTCGGGTTTTGACTAAGCTTTTTCGATTGATAGGTTACAGTGTATTTCACCGAACCGTATTTAGAGATCGCAGAATGAAAGATGCTGAAAATATGTTAATTATCCCAATATATATATATATTCCTACCACTAATCAAATGGCAATGGAGGATAATCTCCAAAGGAAAACCTCCAAATCTCGATTCAGTCATTTTGATTGTAAGTCAACCCACAGCAAATAAACAATAGCCCCGGCTTTTGTTTCACCGAAAAGTCTCGAGATTACGTTATTTCCCAACTTAATATTGAAGAGAAAGAAAGCAGAATGAGCAAAATAAGAAAAAAATGTATTCCAAAATATTTCAAAGAGAGGAAGGAGGTTTGCCAGTCATTGGCCAATTGGTGATTGTCTCATTTGAAGAAGTTGGATTGATTACATATGTACACGCGAATTAGGACTTATAAATAAAACTGTTTTTTTAATAAATGGGAAATAAATCGTGCGAATCGGGATGCTAAGATAAACGTCTCAATGTCACAAGTTAGACGTCACAACTGCCGCGATGGCTGCAGCGCCCTTGCCACTTCCATCCTCCGAAAGCCGAAGGCGAAACTAAAATGAAGAATCGTCTTATTAATAAAGGTCCGATAAGAGGGGCAAGACATGTTTTGGTCTTAATAGAACCTCAGCGACATGCAGAGAAGACACGTAACGCGGACTCACGCGGATAGTCGGAGGAAGCAACTTGTCGAGTATATCAGTCATGCGTTCACGGAATCGCGGATGCAGTTTGTAAAGTGACCCGTCAATTCCTATGGAAGCCTCCGGTCGTTTAATGTGCTCGAGTACTGCTGCAATACCGGCGCCCGTCAGGTGAGCAGCTCGACTGGCCACAGTCTCACAGACAATGCGAACAATGCGGCTATCCTGTGGTGTGCAGGAATTCACTAGAACATCTTCCGTCAACATGTATGTCGTGCTGTAGAGCAGATGAGGTGGGTCACTTCAAATTAAAAAGATATATCGTCGTTAAATAAAAATGTAACATGTTGGTTATATAAATATATAACGAGTATTACCGCTCGGATTCAGTGATGTATTTTGTGTGAAAGCTGTTCGCATTTCGCAGACGTTCTGGAGTTTCGCCCTGGAAGAGAAGCCCCTTCTCTATGAGGTCTAGGAGAATCAACCGCACAAGCTCTCCTATATACATTCCGGAGCACATCTTTTCAAACCTTTATCATAAAAAGGTTAAAGCTAACACAAGATTCGCAAGCGTAAAGGGCTAATTCATTGAGAAACGAACCTCTGCTTTCCGGGGACAATGCTTTCCTTGTCTAACGTCTCGTCGTATTCAGTACGATAGTAATCCAACTCTCCATAGTCGCCAAAGGCTCCCCATTCCATATTGATGACAACACAAGAAGCCTTGTCCATATCGTCCGGCAGCTCACCGCTGAATTTTCGAGCCATAATTAGTTCAACGTTGTTTATATCTTCAAGATAGGCTGCGTTAGACCCTGTGCCCACAATGAGGCCCACGGCACACCTTCTATCCTCGAGAGAACAGGCTGCAAGCGTGCCAACGGTATCGTTAACGACAGCAACGCACTTCACTTTGGCACCCTAAGGATAATAACACTCCATAAAATTCGAGAGACAGGGTTTTCTTGTCATCAAGGGGAAAATTGCTTTGGTGTTTCTATCAATTATTTGAATTTTCTACAGGAAAATAAAACGTCGACTTGCCGTTTTATCAATTGACTTTTGAAGAAGATCACCGACATTCCTACCGACTACACCACTAGCAGAAAATCCCTTGGTCCAACGCACGTGGAATGATGTATTCAAGCCAGCCTGTTCACATGGAAATGAATATGTAAAACCAAGGCTGAATTCTCTGTCCAAGAGACTACGCAGTCTGAGAAATTCGAAGAGATTAACGGCCAAATAATCGAAAAGCTAAAAAAGTTCAATATTATGCATGTTTAAATTCATACATCTGCACCAGTGCCTTGCATTTTATCAAGCGGAATAGCGTGCGTTCTTTGCTCGACAATGGGTGGTTCTCGCTTTCCATTAAGAGTTACTAAACAAACTCTAAAATTCGTCCCACCGAGGTCAAGAGCCAAAAACTGTCCAACCTCTAAAAATAATGGATTACACGAAATAATCGTTTTACCTTCGCCAGTGGGCATTTTGGTTACATACGATGGATACATCTTCACGGAGGATTTTTCGCGACGTTTGATTTTTAATCCGGAACGTAATGCTGCAAGGAGAGCATTCTTTATGTCCATATAATCCTCCATGGACAATTGAAATGACTGAATCACTTCAGAAACCTTTTTCAAAATTTCGGCATCTACTTCGGGAGCATACATGATCGTTACGAGTTCGTGTTTCCGCCGCAATATATACGCTTATTAAGGTCGAAAATATAAATGATAAATTTAAACAAATCCCGTGCAAAACGAAAATGTCTCTATAAATGTATTATTTCTTACAATTTTGTAAATAATTTATTTTATAGAAAAGCTATGATTGAACTGCTAATTGCTGTATTCATTTTGCATTAATATAGACATTTAAACACTTAATCGATTACACTTAATTTAAATACATTTGTATATTTTCTGTGTTTTATGTTATGACCAATATCCAATAACGTCAATGATGGCTTTGAAGGTATTTGCAAATTATTTAGAAGCGCACGGGAATTATGGTCAATATAATCGGTAAAGTGCGACTTCACACATATTATTTCCTCAAAGCAATACATTATGACGCACTGGACACACGAACAAATTGGCTTCGCTTTGGAACAAGACAATCAATGGATATCCGTTGCCGACAGAGACATTTCCGTCTTTGGGTTTAGCTTTGGGTTTTTATTAATGAGGTAGGAGTTTGCGCAAACGATGTTTATCATTCCGGAAACTCGTCTCTGGTTATCGTTTCGTACGAGTTTTGGGTCAGTGTCGAAAGGGATAGCGACTCGTATACCGTTTATTCCAACATCAAGTAAGATTATCAATTTTACTTTGGCCATTGAGGTGCATGGGATATGCTTTCCGTACTCCTTGCTGTTATATACATAGACATTCGGTGAGTGTCTATCACAAAATTATTCTGTTTAGTGATTTCGACAACCATTTTTGCACAAATATAGTCTTAAAACCCCACCGTTAACCAGACTATTGAACTTGGTATTATTGAACGACTGCGTTGCATGATTGATGTGTTTTCTGTTTAAATGTTTATAGAATAAAGTTACGTCACCAAATGCGTTGCCTATCACACAGAACATGGACTTTGGGGCTGCGGTACTGTCGAACAGTATGCTACCATACATGTTGTGTCTTTTTTAGTGACAGCTGGAGATGTAGCAACTATTGACTATCATTGACTACATGTATAAGCGCAGTAATCCTCTCTCTCGTCGTGTTTTTCTCAACCCACAAAAAGGAGTATATGTTTAGCTTGAGAATCAGAAATAGATTGTAGCGAACGAGTAATGGGGAGACATTTGATTCCCTAAGATAAATTCAATGATAGTAGTATTCATTCCCATCATTTTCACCTGACTGTACATGAGGGATTTCTGGCGGGTCAAGTCGGGGTCACTCACTTCTGGTATCATCTTTTTAGACTATTCCCAATCGGCCCAAACCTCCACACAAATAAAAAAGTAATAGGAAGTGTGGAATTATCGCTAGCAAACTTATCTTGTCGCCATTTTAAGAAAACATCTTCGATTTTTCGTTTTGAAATGACAAACTACTAAATATTTAAATCCGTTCAAACCGACTTAACGTTTATGTGTTGTGGGTGCATGATTTGATTATGTTAGTTGCCCTAACGTTTCGCCAGCTGAAAAGCCTAATTTGTATGGCGTCTTACCAGCAATCGTAATGCGCCGAATTCCAGACAACAAGGTTACGTTTAGAAGATGTGTGAGAATAATACCAAACATGCAAACCTGTTTGTGTTTTACCCATACGCAACACTACCGTTCAGCATTTGAAGGCCTTCCTTACATCCGTTCCTTGGACAACCCACGAAGAAAAACACACGTCCCTGAGATTTCATTTCCGCAAACAATTCTCTGTATCGTCGAAAATCAGACACTATAAAATGTCCATATGGTAAAATCACTCACGCTGTGTTTCTAATGTTGTCTTGGCTCACTTGAATATATCGTGGACATATTGAAGCTGTCTGTTCAACCGGGACTTGCAATATTCCCCCAACTCGAAGAACTGACGCTGCCTTAAGCGATTCTGGCTGCCAGGTCTGCCTCAAAGGAATTTTGCATCGATGCGATCGCGTATAGTCGCAGCCGCTATGCAAACACCGGAATGTTGTCTATCTTCGCACGAAACATCGGACTCACAGGAATCCAGAGCCGTAAACTGGGGTCTATTGTATTGTTTTGCACGCAAGCGATGTTTGTTTTACGTACAAATCGTTGAGAGAAAGTGCGATTATCAACCCAAACCCTCAGAGAGTGATATCACTGTCGTCGAAGAAAGCTGGGCGATCAAGCCTGGACGAGCATCAAAACGAATTCTCAAATTTGTTCCCGCAACTGCACAGTATTTTCTCTAATGAACCCCCTCTTATTGATTATGCTTCTTGGTGAATCCTTGGGTTGGACTGGTACAACGGGACACACAAATCATGACAAACCTATGCTACGTGCACTCCCCGGAGAATAATAATGACGAAAATTCGACGAAATAAAGTAGTTCTAACGGTGCACTCTATTTCCATACGTTACAAGGTCACATCGAAGAGTCCGTTCGTATACCGTTTTTGATTAACTAATAGTTGAGATCAACACGTCCGTGGACTCAGGCGACGCTGTGGCCGTGCCCGCCATCGACACTTACCCCTGTTCTTCAAATAATTCACGTCCATTAAATCGCTAGGTTACTCTAATTGCACTTGAATCCGTCAAATAACAAATCCCAGCATCGTGCACTTGGACCTGAGCGTACAAGTAGCCACCGTAACTCAGATTGCAAATCTCTTCACTTACGAGAACCGTTGGTCTTTTGATAGACTGGAAACTATGGGCATTCTCCTGGCAGGAGATACCGATTGGTCTCGTGGGCCAGTCCGAATTTTCGCGACACCGCCTAGATACCTTCAGTGTCTTAAAACCCGTTATGTTGATTCCATCTTTGGAGATATATTGGCTCCCATTATACCTCTATTGAAGCACGTGTCGTATATAAAGCGGTTCGAACCTTGTGACTCTCCTCGTAAATTGCCGTCATTTTTACGTCCTATTTCCCTTGAAACAATAATAAGTTTGGAAAACCGGGTAATATGTGAGAATAATTCCAACCTATTTGTCTTTTTGTCTTATACCGAACACTACAAATCGGAATTTCAAAGCTTTTCTGGCATCCGTTCCCGAAAAAAACACCGCGAGGAATACACATCCCGCAGATTGCATTCCCGCAGAACATTCCAGATATCGTCGACAATTATATGATTTTAACCGTCCATAGAGTGAAGTCACTTACCCTGCGTTTCGACGATTCTCTCGACTCGCTTGAATATGTCGCGGACTTCTTGAAGTTGTCCATTCTACCGGGACTTGCTAAATACCGCCACCTCGGAGAACTGACGCTACCTAAAGAGATTATGGCTGCCTGGTCTGCCTCAAAGGAAAGCAGTGAAACACTGGCAGCACTCGGTTCTGTGTTCACTTTCCCCAGTGTTCACCGTCTCACGTTGCACGAAGCTCAGTTTTGTGACGCTGCTGATAAACGGTGACCTTCATTTCTACGGATGTTCCCAAACCTAGAGGTTCTCTTGATCGAGCGCGAACATTACCATGCCGACTATTTCGTGCAATTGGAGAGGATTTTACCTAGTCTTCGGAAACAGTGTCTCATTCATTGCAAAAAAAACGCCCTATAATTATTTAAATTCGAACACATCCGACTACTGTGAATGGCTGCCGATGTGCCAAAATCTTGATGTTTTATATCTTTACACAAAGCGACGGCATTGCTGGAACCAAGATCGACAAGATGGAGGTCTGTTGCAAAATCTGGCGCACAACCGAAGTTTACGATTTGTGCGCTAAATCGTTGTTAACACGTTGAAGGGCCAACCCCAGCAACTGAGAGTGACAATGCATTCGTAGCAAACAGCTGGGGTGAAAGACCATGGAGATGCATTTTGCTGGCAACCTATGCCAGACGCATCGTGGGAGCTGTTCTGGAGGCCGACTCATCGTCATCAAATGATCGCCGTAACTTCAAATTCATTGACATGCATAATGATTACTTTAACCGTCTGTTCCCTGAACTGTTCACGGTTTTCCGTGACACGTACGATCATTAAAACAGAATTCGTGCTTTGAATAAACCTCATATTATCCCACATGCGTCTCGGTGAATTTCTTGTGTTGGGGTCATTACAAACAGATATATCGTCCATACTCCATCGCGTTACCTCGTTGCGTGGCAGTCTTCCGCCAATTATGTAGGACAAAAATAGAAGCATGCATAATCGGAGGCGTTGAATCACTCCGAATTTTCCAAGAGTATGTCGCGCAGGCTCTTTCGAGGAGCCGGTGCGGGAGTTCCAGTTCCTCCAGGATGTCGCCGTTCAGGACTTAGTTGTCTGTCGCCTGTGGCTTACCGTAGAAGTCGTGTGCCTGCAGATGCAGATTAGAGGAGATATTGATTCCCATGCGAGTTCTGTGTTGTTGCCCTACCGCCAACTGTGAATACTAACCCATATAGGCCTGATTTGTCGGTCGGCCCGCTATGATATTTTCAGTGTCTAGAGTTTTCGGCGGTAAACTTTAAGTTTCGTACTCTGGAGTTTGGTAGGCGAACTTTGAATAGGCAGGCAACGTTCATTCGGTAGTCGTCTAGCGGGCGAGTGGGCGGTGAAGCATTGGCATGCCGGTATCCAAAGCGTCTTGGCAATCTAGCAGGCTTCAATTATAATGTTGTGAATTTGCGAATATTCAGGCGCCAATTCGCCTTTCCATTTATTGATGGATTCACCAATCAAACGCCGTGAAATTTATGTGTCCTTCCATGCCCACATTCAGTAATATCAAGAGTTAAATCGAAAGTTCTTGCGTGATTTGATGTCATCTTACGACGTAATCACGCATGGTTATATTGACTACTCCATTCGGCCAAACCGTCGTTGTGTGAGGTCAGTTGCGATCCCGTCAAAACATGATTAACCCACCGATTCCGGGGGCCCCGCGATCATTATATTTTATCAATTTACAGATTCCAAGCTAACTGCTGTGTCACCTCGACGGGGAGGGAGGGGGGTCGATATCCGTCGCCGTAGCATGAGTTGTGCCTGGATATCTGTGCGTTCCGACATTTATCATAACGTTTCTGGGGGGTCTGGAACGATGGCGTTCCCAGCGCCAATGAACTTTGTCCGAGAGGCAACTCCAGTCTTTACACAGTCGACTGAATCCCGCAAGTCAACGAGAGTCGTCTGCGTCATGGGATATGAACAGCCTTCTTGGCCTGTGAACCAAGTCCGCCGAGGTTTTTTGTGATAGGATTGTATGGATGGTAAAAATTAACCCTTAATAAAGAGTATAAACGAATTGTTTGTATTACCGGTATAACTCAAATAGCTAACCGAGACCTTTAAAGAATGAGTTCACGTGCAGCAACGTGGAATAGAATATTCTTAAAAGTGCGGTACAATACTTAGCATAGTAAAGCACTATTAACAGTAACAGTGTTAAAGTTAGCAACCACCACATCAACCTGGGTGCAGCAGCTTCGACGGCATGCGGTAGTCGACCAGTGATTTCAAACTCAGACGCTCTGAGCGCCGAGGTAGAGCTTGATAGCTTTGGTCTGGAATGGATGAAGTCATATTAGCCGGATCAGCTGGTTCAGAAAGATTGGAATCAATAACAGTCACGGCTTGTTCATCGAATCTGATTTGATCGACATGCCGACGATGACTTGATAAAATTATTAAAATCGAGGATAGTAACCATACGATTTCCACTTCTTTCTGCTCGCGACGCCAAATGTGATAGGATTGTATGGAGGGTTGAATTAACCCTTAATAGAGAATATAGACGATTTGTTTGTATTACCGGTATAACTCAAATAGCTAACCGAGACCTTAAAAGAATTAGATCACGCGCAGCAACGTGGAATAGAATATTCTTAAAAGTGCGGTACAATACTTAGCATAGTAAAGCACTATTAACAGTTACAGTGTTAAAGTTAGCAACCACCACAGTTTTCTTCGCTTTTTCAGCAGCAGATTTGCTCCCCGCGGGTGTGGCCGCAGACGTGTGCAGCTGATTCGTTCGTCCATATTCAATTTTTTTCAAAAAAACCCGAAATTTGATTTGGGAATTTATTTTTTCCTCCCTCGATAACCTTTCGTTGTTTTTTCGGAGGATGCAAAATGCCCAGGCGCGTTAGGAAGGCCTGGTGGCAGCAATAACGCGAGCGGTGTAAGAGGAACTGCGTGACTGCGGACAATGGCCTGTTGATTTTTACTCATTAATTGGCAACTTTGAAATTCAAAAAAACTTCGTATGACTACATGCCGCTACCACGACCCAATAAAAATAATTATCGCGCACGGTGCTCTGGAATTTCACTGAATTGACATGAAATACTGCTATTTGAGTCAGTGGAGTATGAACAAGTTTCGAAACTCCAACCTGGCCACCAAATTAAAGCAACAAATTTGCAGACAAAATTACTGTCTTTCTTAAAAACATTGTTTTTCAATTAGCGAAAGAACTTATTCTCTAAGGTCGTATTAATATGGGATCGTTTTGATGACATTTTAATATCAAAGAAAATATGTGGAATAAGTTAACACAAATGAGACAAACATACGACATAGATGTTTACTTCAAAGGTCCAAAGAACATTTAAGCGTTGACGTGATTCATGCACCAACTAATTGGTAGGTTCGAACGTTGCATAAAATGAGGTCCTTTAGGGTGAATTATATTTATTTGTCTCTGAAACACTACAAGCGTTCATAAATTGAAATCACTTGCGACACATTTCGAGGAATAAACCTTGCCCAAAGATTGGTGGGCTAACTTGAAGCACAGTGGAACAACGGTGACAACATTGACCTCTACGCAATATTCCCGGGAGACATCTTTGAGGAATAAGTTTACGGAAATAAAAACCACATTTCTGTCGCCAGTTCCCAAACACCTGCAGTTTCTCGGGTATCAGTTATGTTTATTTTTTTCCGCTTCATCTACCCCGTATTTGAAAGTTTTGTCCCATTGGCTCTTCCGAGGTCCCTTCTAATTGGTCGAATCTATACAGATCCGGCATCAGAAAATAGTAGACATTTTGCAAATACCTCAATGTTTTCTGTTTTCTTTCAAGGCAACCGTATTGCAAGAACGAAGATCAAGAGAATTGCCGTCTCTTGCAGAGTTCAGCACGCTGCGACAGTTTTTGTTCATTATGGTTAACAGGAGTTAGTGTCAACCCCACCCTACCCAGAGCGACATTGATTTTGTAGCAGAAAGGTTTAGTGGCCGACCTTGGGGTTACATTGTGCGCGTCATTGGTGCTGTTCAGGAGTCACCATTATAATCATCATCACTAGATTTTCTTCGAAAATGCAATTTTATTGACAAGCATTAATATTCGAAGTCTGCCAAGATCCCTCAGAACTGTACCGATTTTTTATCGCAGGAATTCAATGCACACTAGGGGGTTTAATTATAAACGCGTTCCCAATTCGATCTTGTCGGTCAATTGCTGGGATTGGAATACTCAGGATGTCTGTTTGAATACGTTCTGGCAAAGTCGGATCCCAGCTATGGAACTGAGCCATGGTATCCAACAGATACTCACGCGGTGTTTAGCTGTCCGTGTTAATTTAATAACAAGAATCATAATAATAATAATGGCATGGGTTTTATTAAATTCACGGGAACCAAATATTAAAGCATTAAGAGTTTTGCATACACATAAGGGTGGCCATGGATAACTCTATCAATAATTCTACAAATGACCACTATTTAAAATAATATAATAACTTCTTTAGCTCACGAAGTCTACTGCTTACGAATCAGTGCACACAATCTCAGTTGCGCAGATAGTAGGTTGTTATTCGGCAATCATATTTCCACAGTTTCTGAAGTTTACCGAGAAAACCTTTTTTCGTTCTTGTTAACACACAACGAGAAATCAAAACCTTCGATCTGGTTATTCAACTCCTCCTATCAAGAAAGAAATCAATAAAATTGTTCTAGCGTCATTGCCCAAAGTTGGAAGGAAACGATAAACCTGAAGTTTTAAGACACGCAGAATGACAAGACAACATTGCTGCCAGATGCATTTAATTTGTTTTCGCTTTGGCAAGTCATAGTTTCAGCATTTTTCTGAATTTTTGAGTTTTAATGACTGTATGTAACTGCTACATTTTTCCGATATGTCGACAAAAGAGCATAACTTCTTTGGCATCTATTTAAGGCACTCGTTTTGAATAGGGCCTATCAATGGCCGACATTTCCCGTTTTCCAAACTTTATGTACTTTGTGGCTTTAATTGGTCTTTCTTGCTAATTTACCTTGATGTTACTTCTTTCATTTTTCTTAACTTATTCTGCATTTACTACGTATAATCCTCAGTTCCGGTAACGTTCTTTATGACTCAAAGACTCCCGCCCTAACAGACTTTACGTTTCCTCAAAGCATGGCCTGTCTCAAGCATAAATCATCAAGAGAGAAATAGTTGGAGAACATTTTAATACCCCTCAAAACCTCAACCATCCCAATAAAAGATGATTTTATTTTTATTTTTAGAAAAAATTAAAACGCTTCAGATAATTTTGTCACACCCTGGAGAAAATGTTACACTCTCCGTTGACACCGGATAGCAGTCTGATGGAGCCGTGGTTGCTTTAATGGAAATTCCTCGCCCATTTCGCGGCAATTAAACATTTATTGGCTCTAACCGTTTCCGGATGCCGAAATTTATGCGACAAAGGAATGCCTAATTGCAAGGAGTCCATCATATTGCAACTATAAAGTAGGAAGTTGTAACTTCCGCAATGCTTTGATTTATATAATTTTCAGGAGTATGATATCCTCTGTGGGTCATCTGAAACACGGCGGTGTGCTTGGCATGCCGCGTCGATCCAGTAAATAAAAGTTCCTATTTTGTAAGATAGGACATATTCGTGTGCATTTTCATCTAATTATGCAGCTAAATTTGAATTGACCAGTTCCTGCGCAGATTTGTTCAGAGGAAAAATTCATTTAAAATGTTTAAACAATTTTCAAGTAAATAAGAAAAGAGATTTACCATAGATTGCTAATAAATTGCGCATTTTAAGCATTCAAGCAACCCGGTTTCCCGAGGTAGGTATAATTTTCTACAATATTTGTTGTCTAACGATTGAGTGAAAAATGAATGTTCGTCCTTGAATTGAAATCATCGAAATGAAGAAAGGACACTGTAAGGATACTGTGACTAGCATTGTTACAATTCGTGTCGAAATTATTCAATGGTAGGAAGAGTGGTTTGGTCCTATTTCCGGTTTAGTCATGGAAACCAATCGAAGTTAGTCAGACAAACAATGCTGGCTTTGCTTCATTATTAGAAATTCGACATAACCTTCAGAGCGAATTATTTTTTAAACTTCTTACCTTATAAACGCCCCATGGTCTAAATACATGCTGGATTGAAACAAAAAATCAACTTGATCCTTTTTCCCGGGTAAGCATCTGTCGCCGTGTAAATTGTATCAGTTTTAGTCAAGATCGTTTTGCGACCTTACCATCGATCGTAATTCGCAAAATCGAAGTCTATGTTGAGACACTAAAGCATGGGGCATCGCCTGGCAGTAAATGGTGTTATCAAAAGATCTGGTAACAATGAGTAATTCAAGCTTTGTATTATTACCCCAAATCTAGGTGTCTTTCATTGGCAAGTACGCCATTTGCCGAGGTAGGCAAGGAATTTTCCTAAAGCTTTATTTGTGTCGTAAATATTGGGGAAATGAACAAAAAGGAATGTATCGGCCTTAAGATTATATTATGGGGGTTTAGTCTTGATTATGTGGTCATTTCAAATGTTAAAATTGCGTCTATACCACAAATTCAATTTCGTTGCGAAAACCCCACTAAATTGTGTATCATCTTCCACACTGTAAATGTAGTGCCAACAAAATGCAGGTGGTCGGAAATAAAAATACCGACTATCATTAACATTAATTAAGTGAAGTTAATTAGTTTTCGCGAACTTCATTTAATCTGATTTACTGCCTTTTTAAAAAAAATTATCTTGAATTTGTTGGAAAAAAAAATCATTAAGGCAAGGGCCAACCTCGGCCTGCATTTCATTACTAACCCAATCACCAAGTATAATGGATAAAACGGACAAGATCACTACTAACCGAATCCTGCTGCCCATACATTTCTCTGCCAAGAGATCGCATCTTGAAAGGCAGTGCTTTGTCGTAATAGCACAGCTAAGGCCTTCGCATGCAATTCTTGAGCAAACAAGACGCCGTATAGTAACTGCTAGGACGAAGACACAAAAGATCGTCCGTGCTTTGAAAAACGCAGTAAACCGCCTCTTCCTTCTCAAGCAAAGTGCATGTTTACTCCATTTCTATGAGATCCGATATCCTCCAGCTAGCCTGAAAATAGAGTGCGCCAGATGGCTTAGATGATTTATCTATTTTCCTGAAAATATAGTTAAAAACGGATTCTGAGACGATTAAATAGCAGCTGTAGACGGCCATTGGAAGTGATAATTATACGATGTCTTGCTCTAACCGTTTCCTTATGTTGACATTTAAAATGACAGGAAATGGTTTATTGCTGGGTATCCGGTCTTAAAAGAGCCACAGTGCCACGAAATCAACTTTTACGGTATTTTTGTTGATCAAAAAAAGCCCAGCACGCCTGAATTATTTGGTGAAAAGCGGGTCGTGTTTTACCAAAGGCATATTAATGTGAACAGCGTTGGTGCTATATATTTATATTAAATAACATTGGCTGCAAAAGAAGACAAGTATATTTGATAAGCGTCTATTCTACAAAATATGGAAAGTAAGCGTTAATTATACTTTTTTACAAAATAGCTGGAAGTACCTGCTATTTACAATTATGCTGATTCACAGTTAAATATTTGTTAATCACAGTTTGATAATTTCAAGCGAATCGAACGACACAGACATGATGAATAAGCATTAAGAAAAGAAAGCTGCTCTACAACAGTCGATTATTATGAAAGTCCGTTTTTGTATCCCGGAATGATGAGTTGCATGTTTTTGTATTATCTCGAATGTAGTTGGCTGGTCTCTAGGGGCTTGTCTAAGCCGAGGGAGGATACCTCTGTTCGTGTAAAGGCATTGGCTAGGTACAAGACTGGAAAACAATCGGGAGCTTTAAGACACGGTTTCTCTGAACTATGTGAACTTGGGGCTGGATACTCCGTGCCTTTTCTCAAATTAGGACATCGAACACTTCTCCCCTGCCTCTGAAAGCAGTTTTGCCGGGCCCTCTGTCACTTTGGTGGCAAATCCTCGGACATTTTCCGGCAGCATTCCTATAAACGGGACAATAAAATGCGATGGAAGGAAGGGCATGATTAGTGACCGTTTCATGTTGATAGGGAACTTGAGACTGACTGTGGTAAGGTAATAATTAAGGCCGACTAGGCTTCATATTATCTATTACAGATACTACTTCGACGAATGAACAAAGACATGTGTTCTTCTGAGGTTTAAATTAATGCAATACTGACGATGTTTATTTTGCAATTGTTTAAAGATTGTATTCAGAGTATTATTCCAGGATGACGACTACCTTTACGCCCTGTCATTTTGATTGAATTCAATTACAATTGCCTGTATCGATTTATAAAAAAGCACTGTTGAGTTGCCTTTAAGAAACAGCTACAAATTGTAATGTACAACAGTTTCAAGAATTAGTCAACCTAGAATGGGTAACGAAGATCTAAGTCCTCACATCCATCATGAATACCCTTTCTTTCACAGTGCCGGATTTACATCACGATAATGGACAATGTATACCGGTCTCAGAACTCACCGATGAGACTATCGTCATCGGCCGTCGCTCGGTCAGCTTCTGCAGCCAGCTCCGCGGGCGTTTTACGCTTCCTACCAAGCCTGCCGCCATCATTGCCCATCATAAGCTCGTCGAAGTCTATTTCCACCTCCTTCTTCTTGATGCCATACTATAAAGGCGAAACAACTGCCATTGGTGACTTTGGCTGGTTCTGCTTTGAGCAATTTTACGAAAATTGTTAATTACAGGTATTTATACCCGATAGAAATGTCAGAATTCCACTCTATCTGTAAAATAATGTATTGATCATACTCAATGCACCGAGTTTCGCAATAAGGCAACTTTTCTTTCTGTATGTTGTCAAATTGGGCGCCTAATTAATTAATTTTAAATTGGCTTCATGAATAATTTGTATTTGGTTCATCAAAATACGATAGACACACCAGATGCCAACAAGCACAGCTACACGAGACAAGTGTCGATCCATCTGGTGGTTCAGATGACGCGATCGCCTAATCAGGTGACGTCATCCCTCATATTTACCGCTTGCCAAAACCATGTTGACCTCGTCAAGCCAGCATGTTTCAGCAAAAACTAGACACATCACATCACAAGCGGCACCGGCTTCGATTTCTTCGCACAGTATATGGTGGTTGTTTCAACCTAAACAGAAGTCTTAATTATTTACTTGGAATTGATTGGGTACAGCCTCAATTTTCGATTTACATCTATATATTTTCGCGAGTAGAATTTTGATGAAATTAAATTTAAAATTGAGTTCTTAAATATCGATACCAAGTTCGCAACTGACCTTATCGCGGATGTCTTGGCGCATCGTCTCCCGATCCTCCTCCATTTTGCGGTGTTTTTCTTGCCGACGAGCCTCAGCCTCCCGAAGCGCCTCCTCAACCTCTGGATCGATTTCCTTGGTCGCTCCTCCACCCCCCTCTTCCTTCTTGTCTCCGAGAGCGCCTGGGTAAAAATAAATTGAGGTCAAACTATGGATTGCTGCGCTGCAGTTTAGTGAGGATGTAACACCCAGTCTTACCCTGATGGAATGAATAATGGTGTTATCAAATTGGCCTAGTCGCCATGGGTGACGGTAGAAGCCATTTTTTAAAACATAACAAGGCCCCGAACGTTAAATCATTCATAAGTTCGCCGCGAATCAACCGATCAAATACATCGCACACGGGATCGATGATATTGGTTCATAAGAATCGTCGATCCGGTTGTGTTGTCTGAGTGATTTTCAAATTATGCGGCGTGGTGAGAGTGTATTAGAAATTTAGCTCTTTACTTTTAGCTGAATTGTTGTGAGCGATTTACGATATCGGGAAATTATTGTTATTCGCTGGTCTCTTTTTTAACTCAACATTGAAGATCATGACGGGCGTCGCATTTTAATAAAACAAAATACGAAAGATTAGCATTATATTTATGTCTTTATTATGGGTAAAGTTTAGGAATCAAATTTTCCAGCAAAGCAAATATAAAAATAGAGGTTTTTCCAATTACTTTCATCACACTTAAACAATCCATAGATATGCCATATAATCGTGTTCGTCAATCAAGTTTCCGACAATGCGAACTCTGTATCTGCTTACTTTAGTCGCGTGAAAGTACTTTTTAAGAAATAATGTATTTTTTTGTAGTATGCGCTCTCACAGGTTGTCAGATAAAATCATATTTCCAATTAAAGCTCCAACTTGCTAGTGCCAACAGGCCCTAATGATATAATTCCCTAATTTTCATGTTAACACAAAGCGGCAGGCAATCATAGGTTTAATTGATATCATCGCTCCAATAACCCCACCATGCAAGTAGGGAAGGTACAGCCTCTATCCGATTTAATTCTCTGTAACTGACGCCAGAAAATTGGAAATATTTAATAAAAATTGGCAATTGTTTACTCCAAAGATTGGAGCAGAAACATTTTATAAAAGGGCATGTTATCATCAACTTAAGATCGATGAATAGTAAATTATTCTTATTCCTATTTGTATAGTGTTTTCATTACAAAATCAGACAGTAAAAATGCAAAGATTGAGTATTTAAAAAATAGAAAAATCCGTTAGCGTACCTTTAACAGAATCCAGCTGATTTCCAATGAGCTGCTTAGCAATAAAGCTGGCCATAGTTGAGAAGTAAACCTTTTTTGAATGATAAAGTGCTTTTTGGACACTCTCACGTTTATCTTGGGCGGTACAGTTTCAAAATTGTACCTTGTTCGCTAGGGCGGAACTGAGCTGTTCAAACACCTCTGCTCAAACAGTCCTGCTCAGGCCATACGCCTGCAATGCCATCGTTTCGGCATCTGTCATTGGATGACCTGGACAGAAGCACTCATTGGCTACTGTAATGCCGCCTTGTGATTGGCAGCCGGCTAAAGAGGAATGTACAAAATTATCAAACGCTACTAAAGCGATAACGCCAGCAAGCAAACTGGTTTTTATGTGTTTATTTGAATTCAGTCAATTATACCAAATCATGCCAAATACCAGTAAAATGTTTAGGTTTTTACAGTATTCATGTAGTTCGACGCCCTCGAGTCTAATTGGAATCCGGATTGCTCTCTAAATCCTAACGTTTACACTAAATAAAACGCATCGATGTAGTACTTATCCGCCGTACGGAAAATGCGCAAATTGAATTTGCAGAGGTCGCGGAATCTGAAATTCAGCATTTTAATGAGATTTATCTCATCGGAAGTCGGACAAATAATGTGCAAGTCCTGCGTGTCTCGTAGTCTAAATAAAACGAAGTTGGCTTCTAATCATTGTACAATCAGAAGGCTTTTATTCTTTGTTTCAATAGCGTTTTCCATTTTTCAGCACGCGATGTTGTTGTCATTGACCGCATATTTGTACGTATGGCTCTAGAAAGGTCTGTCCACTGCATCGTCGGTGGTTTGTCGAAAAAATATTGCCAAACTTTAAATACGTTGTGGGTTGAATTTTCTTTCTCCTAAATTTACCTATTTGTTATTTCCTGCATTCTTGCTCAAATTTTAATGCTGAACGCATAAGTTTCCGGACCTAAATAAAGCAAATACCTTTATTATTATTATTATTTATAAAATCATTGGAGCCTCAGGAGGAACAACAATTCCGGCAGCACCGGTATAGCGATAATTCAAGCCCATTTCGCGTATAGTCACAGCTGATGCATCACGGCTTAGTCGAATTTTTTGAGAAGTGCTTATCGGGACTCAGCTTGACGGGAAGCCGTCGTTTCTGTCAACTAATTCGCTCCCTTTATCTTGATGACGTTAATGATGGATTTATCTCCCAATCAGCCGATCATCCTGCAGGGCCTCACGTTTACTCGCGTTTCTGCTTGCAAATCTTTCTCCACTCGTGAATCGGTCTCTTGAGGCCTGATATTTCCCTCATGCTTGGAGAGACGTTTCTTTCACGTCGTTTCAAAACCCAGTCAGTATTTCCTCAGTACCAGTAGAAAAACCCGACGAGCACCCCCTTCCTCAATTGAAGGGCACGCCACAAACGACTGATAACGTTTCGTTATAAATCTAATTAGAGCACCCCAGACATCGCGAGGACGGTCTGGCATACCGTGGCCTTCGATTTGAACTCTTTCACATATTGTCCCAACTGTATGAACGTGGGTTTGAGGCGTGCTTTATTAACTGACTTCAAAATTATTTATTTCACTGCTATTCAGCGCGTCAGAGTAGGAAATACAACCCATTTCTCCTAACACAATACAGACAGTGTGCTGCAATACGCAGGGCTCTCTGACTACTTTTTTCAACGATAACGCGACTAAACTGCGGTGCGACCTCACCCAGTCCAATCCCTCCGGGTCGAGTGAGGATTCCCGACCAGCTTCAACAGGCGATCAAACTGTATCATGGTCTTCCAGGATGGTTGCATGATTTCCCTCCTAATATACCGTTTACACGAGTCTTTGATGGTCCGAATTTCGAGAGACCCTTTGGAAGCTTATTATCTATGAACGCAATCCAAGACACAATAATTCATCAAATATGTTATCGCTTCCGATTCCTCTATTTTGGTCGGTCTCAATGTAAATCAATTCGATAATACTTTACAGTTGAAGCCCAATTGTGTCGTTCTCCTTTTTTGTTGCACAATAAGATGTGAACCACGAACTGTGTGCAGTTTGCTACTTCTTTTATAATGCTGGCAGGTTGTGTATTCGTGAGCCGAATAAAGCGATAACCATTAACAAAACCAGACTGCAAATTTTTGTTTTTGTGTTGAGAAAATGTGCATAAAATGGACGATAGTATTGTAAATTTTCAAGTAGAAATGTATCGTCCTCGTGATAGAAAGAAAGCAATTGCCTTCAGGCTTTTATCAAAACGCTCGATTAATGAAAGTTGGCGGCTTCTCATGAGGGTAACGCCCTAAGGAGAAGACATGTCCGAAAAAACATTCCCTCTGCCTAGTTTTTAATCTCCGTTAAATAGAACCTATGAAAACGTGTTGCTAATGGTCGTGGAATACCACAGAGATATTATAGTGCAACATCCCTATCTTTATAAATATTTAATGCATGTTTGTCGGCATTAGCCGTCAACATTTTATATGGTTGTGGCGTTCAAGTATTGTTAATTCACTAGCCTAGAAGGCTATAATATGAAGACTGTCCATTCATGGGTAGATGGAGTTCTCAAAAAGGTTTTATTTGAGTTTTCTTCCCCATATTGAGTTGGAAGACGGAGAATAAGCTCGAGTGATATAGGGCTGGACATTGGTTGTTTCAAGGTCCTTTAATTGCGTAGTTCAGTGGTTTGGGCTTAACCGATGTCGCGTCAATTTAATTAAGTTTATTCGCGATACGCCCGCGATGGTTACTAAGTTACAGTGAAAAGGGCAACAAAAAACACGGCAGTTGACACTAAATATAAAGAAGGCGACGGGCAAATGTGGAAAATGAACGCAACGGCGGATTAATCAAGAAGGTTCGTGTTTCCTCGTGTACTAGTGCTTTATCTCAGACAATTATTAACGCTTGCACTGTTTTGGCGATAAATCTATTTTTTGGCGATTTTATGGTACTATTACGAGCAGGATATTGAATATAGTTCAGCTGCTGTGATGAGTCATCCCAGTCTCGACTGTATGAAAACCAGCCCATTTGGGATCATGGTGCGATGGTTGTTATAACAGCAGTTTGTTAAGGCGAATGTTTCTGTGACGCGAAGCTGGTGGATGAACTGCATTTTTAAATTCATGCACGACTTTCGGTATCAGCATGAAATTTGGATTGCCATAAAAATGTAGAGAATTTTACTGCGTTAAACGAATGGCATTTCGATAACATGGATTGTGACGATATTTGATTTACAATAAACTTTTATAATGTATTTCATAAATGAGATAGCTTTATTAATAGAATTAATTTCAAAAGGCGCGTAGCGGAATCAATGAAACGGACCAGTATGGCTCAACATGCAAACTGCTGACGAATCGCAGTGTAGTTTACATCCCTCGGTAATGCACGACAAAGATTGGCCTTTTCTACTTGGTTCTGTTCTGGGTGGGTATAGTTCGAATTCGTTAAATTGAGTCGATAGAAATCAGGTAGGTTTTTTTCGCCGAGAAAAGAGCACGATTCTTGAGAATAAAAGACCAAGGTAAGCTTGAAAGCCTTGGTCTTTAATGCAATGCAAAGGATTGAAAATTCAACATTTATTTGTACAGCAAATAAAACGGAATAATAAATGTAGAAACGCACAGAGAAACTCAAGATGCTGGTTTTTGCTGACTTCACCAATCACGTCATCACTGCCTTCTGCTGTATTCTTTTCAATGTGTATCATTGTGTGTCGACGAGTTTGATTAAATGTGAAGGTATAGGCAACATACTTCGAAAATGTAAAATCTCTAAAAACCAGAATAATTCTAATCTAAAATAAAATAATGAGAAAAGCCATTGAAATTAATAAATCGCTTGGAACAAGTGGCCATCAAAAGGCCTTGCATCCATCCAGCGTGCCATAAGTGAGCAAAAATACGGGCAGATGTTATGCCTTCGCGGCAGGAAAAAGCTACCTGTACATCTGTAATTATGTTTGTGTCGCATTTCGATTCTGAACTCCATCCGATGTGTGATGCGGTTTGCATCAACCTGGAACTGATAATCCGTGTGACGATCACTGCGAGAAATGTTAAATTTATGCCAGATGGCAACTTGTTTTTTTTCCTGATCGTAAAGAGCGTTTTCACAGCAAACCAATGGTGACCTTATCAATTTTATGACGAGCATGCAGAAGGACATGCACGGTTTTATTTAAATCCATTGGATTTGATCACATTAAAAAATTGTGAATCTTCGGATACATAAGTAGCATATGCTGAGCAAAACCTTTATTAGGTCCATCTAATCGAAAAGACGCAGCATAATTCGACTCCATAAATTAAACTGATAGCCAGCGGGGGATCGTTGAAAGAGACAGCAAGCCATTTATATGCAATAAAACGATGTCGTGGTCTTTTAAGAATTTTCTCTTCGAGTGAAAATGTATCCAGAACCACACAGCCATCACGGTCATGTCCATGGGGATAATATTTACTATTATGTCATAAACATCGAATAGCGTTTCGAGAAGTCTCGTAAAACACACGAACCGATCTCGGCCGAGGACAAATCCTCCCGCAAAGCATGTGACGGGATGGCGAAGTTGGCCAACCAGCATTTCAAAGAAAAAAACAGGCCCCGAACTTGTAAGTTGTTGTGGGTGTTTGGTTACAGCTGAAGATTATTAAGAATTGCTTGATGAACATGAATGAATATTGTACTACCGCCCAATTGTAATATTATAGGCAAGAATGATTATTGGTGTCGATTAATGTTTTAGAAATCTATGTGGGTAATGATTCCGACAATTAATTAACGCGCAATACGGCTACTTAGATAGATTAAAATTAACGTTTTTTTAACTAAATAAATCGGAAAACGGATCCACACCTGTTATTTATTTTATTTTCTCGAGATGGTTGAATTAGCTTTACGCGATACCTACCCGTAATCACTCTTCAAATATCTGATTCGCCTATTAGATGTACAGCCGTCCATAACTTTACAAATAATTTCATTTTTTTATAATAAATTGCTTTCAATTACTATTCGAAATTTCCTGAAGTTTTTTTCCCTACTTGTTGACAAATCTTTTATGGTGCTGCCAAGTATTTTCGAAATAAGTCAAATTATTTTCCATTAACCAGCCGTTAATACCATTGTGTTGACCAGCCGACCTTGACAATTTATCAATGTAAATACCTCCTCTACCTTCCGTAAAACAGGTCATCTGCCAAAATTGTTTTTAAAATCGAATTTCTCCACCAAATCTGCCTAGAATTCGCATGCCAACTTCGGCCAATTTCCTGCCTCCGCGCTTGATGAATCACGATTCCCATCAGCTCCCATTGGATGTCCTGTTTATTTAAAGGGGCGAAGAAGCCGCGTCGGAAAAGACATTTTATTTTCCAGCGACATGAACGAATTCGTGGTCGTTTCTTTAATTGAATACGGCGTGCACCGTGCACTCGCAGAACGACCTGAAGGGTACGTCCACGACGACAAGGTCTTGTCGGATAAACTTCTCCCGCTTGAGGCGGTACTTCAGCTGAAAGTCGGTGACGGGGTAGAAGAAGATTTCTTGCAGCCTCTCTGTCAGAAACATGCCCTCGCGGTCGGCACGGGACATGCGAAAGCGGATTGGTCCGGTGCGGGGCGCAGTGGCGTGGTGAATGTGTTCCATGATCCTCTGGAAGGTGGTTGGGAAAACAATATTTTACATGGTAATCATCGCCCCACTGAGTGCCCGCTGAAAAGCACGCTGTACAGAACCAATCCAATGAAACATTTGCGCGGCTATCTACTACTAGAGGGTAAACCGGCTTCGTGAGGGTCCGCCACGAAGTTTCTTGGGACTATGTTTAAAGGTGGCGTCCCCAGTGCCACCCCAAGGGGCCTGACATGGGAGGCAAACCAAGGTTACTGCACCAACAGAGCGAGAATGCTAAACCATGAACAATTTGGCCTGTACAGATTGATTGGATTCGTTTTAGAGTGGCCACGGAGGCGAATACTCGCGGGAGAACGAAGGTAATTTTATGTTCGATCGTAAAACTGGGTTGTGCGAATCCATAAAGTTGGACGTACCCGGGACACAATAAAATTAAACCGACCAAAGAGTGATATTTATCCAGCGCCGATGTCTTGAAGAGATGAAATTATTTTTTGGATCAATGGCGCCGGCTACAAATTGTTTCCCCAGAAAGAATTCGTGATCTCGGCAATGAGAATCTTTTTAAGTTTGGTTTATTTTCTCAAAACCCAGGGGATAAACATCCCCGAGAAGTGCGCAGGGAATTGGGAGGATTGTGGTTTCAAATAAAATTAAATAATTAAATCGTACACAGATACTGGATGCGTCGATAAACATCTAACTGTATTCACTGTAAGTTATACATTTAAATTTAAAATGGTGCAGGCATTGTTTATGAGTATTCATTCGTGAATGGAACTATATTGGGCGATGCTTGGAGCGTCTATTATTCTTAAATAGCATTTCGAGTATATTTTAAGTGTCTTCAAAAATCCCATATCCTCGATTTCCTGACTTCGTGGACGCATATGAAGAAAATCATCGACTTTCTTCAAATTGATTCTGTGATCTGAAAAGTTGCGGAATGTTTCCTGTTGGTTATGCTAGGCCAATTTAATTCAACTTTAGATGATCTCGTGCTGTTTTTTTGTCCCAGTAAAGCAATTTCATTGGTCGATGTGGAATGGAACAGACTTTATACCGGAGAATTGACAAGGCAGACGCCGCTTAAACCCGCTTAGCAATTATGAAGACTCTCTTCCTACACAATCGCATAATTTTTCAATGTTGCGAAATTTTGCTGGATTCTTTTTTCTACCTAACGCACAAATTTCTAACAACATGAAACAAATTGCTACAAATGACTTTTTTGTTGCTTTATGATGGATGAATGACTATCGTATGTGAATTGGGCGATAAGTGGGTATTGCTTTAAAATTTCCTTGTTTTTTCCCATGGAAACTGCATTTTAAAAAACATTTTTTTTTAAATTCTGATCTATCAATAAGATAAACCATAACTGAGTTCTCATGAGGGACTGTAAATTAGGTCTTATCATGGTAGCAAAATGCTAATATTGTTGGTCGCCTGCACAAAAATTGTACTTTATAAGATGTATCAAATTCTATCTGAATTTATCTTCAAAAATCTAACCAGATGTGTCCCTGCAATGCCAGATGGCGCTGAGATATCGGTTCCTTATACTATCACCAGCAAACTCAAACTAACATGCGGCAAAATGTGTGTCCTTGGGGAATATAATTGTGTGTCTGCCGTCTGATGTAAGCGGTCTTTTCTCCTGCTAGAGGACAAACCGGCTTCAGGAATGTTTCCATGGTAATTCTTGGGAATGGAATACAGCGGCGTCCCCTGTGTTATCGGAAGAGATGGGCGTTGCCGCTGAGTCATCGAAACTGACGACAAGCCTTACTTGGACTGGTTAAATTCTGGATGATGATGATACCGCAGCCGGATTCCGCCGCCACCTGGCAGCCTCCAAGTCGCTGAATGAAATGCGCGCAGCTTAATTTTAATGGCCTTACCCGGGAGTCGAACCCGGGGGTCTCGCGAACCGACTGGGGATGCAGACGCTGCACCATTGGGCAACTTTGGAGACGACCAAATACCGCTGATTGTCGACGTACCTCGGCCGGGTACGCAATGGGAGCAATTTGTATCCTTGGTGGAAAAGTGTGTTCGCGACGGTGGAGGTCTTGGTTACCGGTAGAACAACGCAGAACAACGCAGAAATAAACGTTTGGCGTTTCTACCGCCCGTATCACGTGTATTGAAGCTGCAATAATGATGGAATGGCAGAGTCAACGCATCGTTGGGCACGCCATCCATCCATCCATTGGCTAGGTTTAGCGACGCATCATTGCGTACGTTGTCGACCGTTTCCGCTTGTTAAATGGCGTCTACCGCAGACACCAGTTTAGGTCGGACAAATTCTACCCAAAACCCATGGCTCCCGCATAAGTCTGTCAATACCAATAAGAGTAGCGTCTTGGTGACTCTGGATGAATTTTCGCTGCTTTAAACTTTCACGAGTCCATCACTCTGATTTCTTCTAACGGTGTTTTTATATTGTGAAAAATAATATACAGACCCATTTGCAAAACTAATCGGAATCGGTTATAATTCTACTGGGTCATCGAAGCATTGGTGCAAGCATGTTGATCTCCGACTGGAACTTGCTGTCTCATACCGTGTGCTTAAGAATGTTAAACTCAGGATACCCCATACCTCGATACCAATTTACGAGCCATAGAGGGGTTGGACCTTGTTGGTTCTTGCTGCCATTTAGCGGCTGTAAATGACAAGCCTTGCAGATGATGGGATACCAAGAAACTGAATTCGAAACCCCCAAAGCATCAGATTGATTGCTGCTGATTCGAAAATTAAATGTTTTCACAAATTTGGGCTACATAACAGAGGCAGGAAGATGAAAAGGGGCTTCCTCGTAATTCGTTAATCTGTCATGATTTGTTTTGTCGATATTGTCCATCAATGGATCAGTTGTGACTTCATGCCTTGTCCCATAAACTGGTGTTCTCATACTAGAGAATAAACCGTCCATAACGTTTCTATGGAATGTTTTAACAGGTGGTGTCTCCAGCATGGGCCTGGCCGGATGACCGCCACACTATCGGGCCACTCGTTTATATCCGTGCCCTTCTAATTCTATTCTTTGTGCCAATATTTTGGTGCCCTGGGTAAAATAATTCACGAGGACAAGCAAATTCCCACCACAAGTGTATGCCACTCCGTCTTCCAGTGAAGTGTGCTGCGTGGAACTCGGCCCAGCATGTAGCCGGTCATCCTGTTAGCGATGTCACACCACTCGTCCGGCTGTCCTGGTCGCACAAGGCTGGTGAAGGTGATGTGCGCGAGCAGACGTCGTCCCGCGCTCTCCGTGGGATTCAGGGAGCCTGCTCCAAGGATCTTGGCGCTGCGGTTGCCCCCGGTGAAGTTGACTCGCATGCAGAGATTGAGGCCGTGGTTGGCCTCCTCTCCGTCCTCCTCATTCCGAAGCATGTGCATCAGAACCTCGAGGATGGAGCGCATCACCTGGACAGGAGGAAGAGGTACAACCGGCGCTGATTTGTTGCGATGGGGTTGGGTGTTGGTGTCACTAATTTGGGGCCAGCTAAGACATTCGTGCCTCTATTCCTGAAACACATCTACCACAACTACTCGTAGGAGACCGCGAGATATTCACGGGCGTTTGGGTGGGAAGTGGTCCCTGTCGCTGCTTTTGTGAGGAGAGATAAACTTTTGGATAGAGCCTTTCGATGGCCGCCATTTCCCGTTTTCCAAACTTTATATACTTCGTGGGTTAAATTGGCCTTTCTTGCAAATTTACCTCGATGTTACTTCTTTTATTCTTCTTAACTTATTTTGCATTTTCTACGTATGATCGTGACGTCCTGTAATATTTTTGTTTATTGTACATTTTAATGCTGAAAGTTTTGGTCCTCGTGACCTTAATAAAGCGAATATTAATATTATTATTAAATAGACCGGCAAAGGATTTACATTAAGGTTGTGCTAGTTCTCGTTACTTTTCACGAATTATCAAAAATACTTTACCCGGAGTTAGCGGCTTGATTTTTATGCACCGATATTACTGAAGACTCCAAGTTTCAAAGGGACAACGGCACACCTTCCTGCCCACATACGGACCGCCATATCCGAATTTACGCGAGTTGTGAACTCCCCGAAAATCTCCTTCTCAGTCCTTTTTGTGTGGAGGATGCGTGCGCGCTGGCGACAGTGTTCCAGTTTTATGGATACAATTAATCTCAAACCTATAAGACCACTACGACAAAAACCAAAAAAATTTCCAATCTGCCCCATCTGTTCCCAGATGGCTGCATAATTTTACAAGCCGAAAGAATAAACGCGGGAAGCGATTCGTCAATTCTTCTTAAGTCCCCTTCCCCTCGCCACTACCATCCTTCTTATTTGTCGGTATAAAATCCCAAGCTACCATTTATACGTCCTTGGCCTTCATGGAGACCATTAATTAAAAAATATGCTGTGTAGAATACTTTAAACCATCTTATTAATAATTGACTCTTTATGAACCTTAATTTCGCCATTCAACAGACTCGTGAGGCCGTAATAATTGAACCACCGGAAGTAATTGATCATATAGAGCATGCATATAAAATGCCTAGTGGCAAAATACGTTAATTGTCACTATAGTTGCCAGTTCGAGCTGTTGTTGTCGTTTTACGAGATCTGTTTTCCGAAATAATTTAATCGCATGTATCGTTTTTTGAGAATTTTTTTATTTTATTTTTACAAAAACTTCGAAAACTCAATTTATCCGGTCAAGGAAGGCACGGTTAACGAGCTTGCTATACCAATTCAGCTCTGGAACTATCCGTCGTATTTTATATTACAGCCCGGTGGTGACAGTTCATGTTGCTTTCTACAATAAATTTAAAATGCTGTCCACACTGTCGTTATTGTGTAAATACACTTCATTAATCTGTTGAAACCGTAAGCGCTTTTCTTTAAAATGTCTTAAGAATGGTGAAACGGTATGATTACATTTCTTTACTCTCGATAAACGTAACTCTCTTTCATCGGTTGACGAAAATCCAGCTATTTGAAAATGAAATCAAAAAGACTGCAAAACCTCGCGTGAAAGCTTCAACTCAGGTTGACATTTTATTTAAATTCTATCAAAAAGTGATTGAGTTGTCAATCGTTGCTTCGTTTCATCTATTCGCTAATTCCTGCGCAATCGTTAGCTTTTTGTAATCGATTTTAAATCGATTCATTGTAAAATAAAAGCAATTATTTCTTCCCAAAACCAAAATGTTGATTTTTTAAGATTTTCTGCTTTTCGATAGTAACAGATTACCCCTTCCAAACATTTAATTGCTTTGAAATGCAATTAGTGCGACGGTTGGGGTCAACGGAGCAAAAGGTTCGCAAAAAATTATTTTATGGCATTCAAGATAAACCTATTCTATGCACTTATCAGTAATTTTTTTAAACAATCAAGCATTTTATTCATTTTTGTCAAAAATCATTCCTTCACTGCTCTTGTCATTTTCACTGTCAAATATAACTTAATTTGTTAAACGTTTGTTGCAAGACAACGACGCCATAAATGCTTATAACTATGCCTTCTCTGTCGAGCCTTTAAATTTTCCTTGCTGAAATTACGCTTCTCAACCCATTACGCTATTTAAATTCAACAACTATACAGCAGCAATTGGGTGTGCATTCGTGTTCAGTGTAGCTTAGGCGTCATTTGATACGTAGGTGTATCCCTGGTCCAAATCAGCTGAATTTTTCGATTACTTTAGTCAAGCGCACCTGACCCAATGGATTACCTACATTAAAGAATGGTTCCATTGTGCAGCAAGTCTCTAGTGCGAACCTGAGCATTCGGGAAGGCGATGGAGGTGGCGCCAGACAGGTCATTGCCCAGGGCGTGAACTGCGTCTGTCTGTTGCTCGCCCTAAGCTGGCGTTTGAGCACCGTGTACGCGTCTTTCAAACATTTTGGACTCATTTTCGGGTAGGACACCATCTCCTGGGTATCAGGGCCCAGGATGGGATCAATGAGGTGGAAGACGTGGCGTGGGTCACAGGTGAGATCCTCGTCGTTTAGCGTTGGCAGTCGCTTTGTCGAACGTAAAATGACCTCGTCCATGTAGGGAACCCAGTCGCGGCGCAGGCACTGGTCGCTCTGCAGGTGGTTGAAGGGAATGTAGATGAGCTCGGTGAGGTCGGTGTTGCGGAAGGAATACTTGACGGAGGCCGCGTTGGTTAAATGGCACCAGTTGTGGAAGCTGTAGGTCACCTGTCAAAGAAAGGACAAAGTGTTTATCCAATCCAAACAAATCTTACTTTGCGCGGCTATTTTTGCAGGCGACGTCGCCAGTACTACCCGGGATTGCCTGACCTTGGGTCGGACAAAGGTATCTTGCCAACGCCACTAACCCCTATACCATCGGCCCACGTGGTAACCTACCCGTAGTACTGTTTGCGGCGTTAGGTAAAATACGAAATCGGAGGTCGCTCTCCTCTTTGTACGGCCATGCTTACGGCATTTGCCGTGTATTCAGTGGAAAAAGGTGACCTTGGTCTTTGAATAGGGCATTTCTTGGTATGAGGCTTTTGACACCAACTATTCGAAATGGTTACTTTAAGGCTCTGCTACATTTTTGAAACCAGACAACTGAGTTTGATAATAGCGAGATTTACTGAGCAGTAGAAACAGCGTTGTTGTTGTCAGATGGTGGGAAACGATTGTTAGAAAAGCAGGCGTTGCTAGAGCCAGATTCCTAGAACCTCGTATGTAAAAAAATAACGTTTTTTGTCCGAAATGCACGTTTTTTCTGCTTACATTGGATTAATTAAGATATACAAATTAAATTAGAAAAATTTGCCAGGTTTTGGAGGAGCAATAGAAATACATTATTTAGCACTGTGTATGTGATTCCAATTAAACCCAACTGATTTAATATAAAAAAACATATCATTAATTTTATCGAAAAATAAACTATCCTACTCTCCAACATTATATTACATGTTATATTCATAAAAGCCCAAATAAATCGAATCCCGTCGATAGATGATATCGTCCATCTGACAGACTGGGATGGTATACATAATGTTTGGGTTCATAAACGTAAGCAACTATATTCTCGTCATCCTCTATATTGTTGGAAGCACTTAACGTGAAAAACAGGAGATGAATTAAAATTTTCGATTAATTTGGAAGCTGGGGAGTGTCAGCGTGCCTTAAAAGCTTTCGGTATGTGCGCTACTCTTGGGGGAAAAATACTTTAGATCATTGGCTGAGCGCGTACGCAAAGAACACTGTCTGTCATGTTTGCCCAATTGCCGAATTTCCCCAGAGATTTGCAACATTAATATTTATTACCATTGGAGTATGGTCAATTAAAGACTGCTTGAACACTATAATGGATGTTCTGAATTTGGTGTTCATGCTTGAATCTTCGTTTTCAGATAGCGCAGTCGGTCTGCCTGACTACGAAAGCATAAATGGTTGTTTTTTAGCATTCCCCACGGATTTTCCATTTTCTGTTCGACCAAAAGCTTGTGATTTCCGGTATGCCTAAGGCACCTGGGTATCTTTTAACTTCCTGAGCCACTGTTCTATCAGTACTCATTTGGGGAACCAGGGCCGCTTCCATCTGCTTGATAAGTTCGCGTCAACTGGAATGAGTAATTCAAGCACAAGAAGACGCGTATAGATCTAAACGTGTTCTTTAACTCATATTACGACAAGTACCTTTTTTAAAAACAATTATTATCGACGCAACTAAAATTCGTAATTTTCGCTTCTTGAACTTGTCTGTCGAGCTGATTTAACGCTGCCAATAAATTATATATTTGCCTGTGCATCTCTGTTCTCGATAACGTGGACACATTTGGGCAGCGCGAAGACACAGCACGAAAAAAATACTCATCTCACGATTGCCGCACACTGAAAAACTTGTCCACCGCCGCTGTGACAAATCATACAACATTCATTTCAAAATTAATTATCTTCACACAACTTTACAGAATCAATAAGGTGCTCTTGTATCTGCCTATTTCACTACATTTTATGAAAGATTCTCTGCAATTTAATTTATATTAACTAGAATCTTAAACCGTGTGAGCCTTATCCGTACAAGCATCGTGTTGACTCACCTCGGAAACGGTCAACTCCCTGTAACGTAAAATTACGTCGTATACAACGCCCAGCAAGCCCATGTTCGCCGCGCATTGCTCCAATTTGTGCGGATCTGAGTATTCAATAATATCGCCCCAGGAGTCAACTGCTCGCATTTGGATCACTTCATCCGCTAGGCATCCTCCCAGCGCTCCGCTACTTGGTGAATATACGCCAGGACTCGCTGTCACAATGTTCCCAACGACAGTTCCTATTCCAGATACCATGTCCGGAGACTGGTAGAGCTCCACGTTTTTATCAACCATGAAACTGATTAATTCCTCAATTGTGACGCCAGCAATAACTCTGAGTCCAGGTGTCTCCTTGTTATCACCCTCACGATGGATCGACACCAATTCCATTCGTGGCTCATCCTCCAGTTTGCAACAATCAACAACAACGGTGTATCGATCGGCGTATATCGACTTCTCACTTCCCGATGCATGTCCCATTCCACGGACAGATAAATTCATAGTTTTGGCAGCGCGAACAGTGCGCGAGATCTCTCCAAAGGAGCGTGGTTGAACTCGCAGGGTCTGAAGCACATTTCCGGCATAAGGTTCAAGATGAAAGCAGTAGACTTCAACTATTGGCAGCGTACCGATACGCGATTGGAGCTCGGTTGCCAGGCGCTGGATAAGTAAGGGGTCAAATGGTGTGTTTATATCAATATCCATGGTTTGTTGGACAAGAAAGGTTCGCGGCGGTAGGACAGAACGTGCTATCGATCGGACGTGGCGCGCAACGTCCGTCCCCACGCGGTCGCTGTTTGTTGATGCGTATTCGCGCGCGCGACAACTGGTCACGGGGGAATTTGATTCGGTAAAACAATTCGTCGGGTAGATGTCAAAACCGATTATTTTGGCTGATGTTTTTGCATATTGTGTTGCATAACGGCTCTCTACAAGCCTCGTTCATGCACTTTTTGTCAAGTCTGGGATCACAATCACAGTCTAACTCAGCGCGTCGGATCCAACGATTTTAATAGTTTTGGACGCGGTGATGCAAAACTGTGGCATACAGGTTTTTGAGTTCCGTCAACTTAAGATGGCGGACTATCAGCTGCTTTTGGATGTCTCCGACGTTCGATTGGCCGTTCAAGGACAATCAATAACAAGAGAACGAGGACAACAGGAGCTTAGATGCGCTGTCGTCGTGTGGTAGTAGCGTCGGAATAATGTCTCGGTGCGGCCACGTGTTGATGCCACAGGTCAGGCGGAATATGCAGACTTGAGAGATCAGATCTAGGTGGGGTTCTGGTTCCACCGAGATACACCGTAAACAGACAGTGGGCGCCAGCAGTTTGCATCTGCGTGCCAACCTTGGTATGTTGACGTTGTGAGACAACGGTCAACGTAAAGCCTGTATATTTAAAAAACCACAAGCACATAACGTTTTCTCCGGATTATAACTAAAATCTACCGGTGCGCAGGGTTCCATTTGAAAACACCTATAAGATACCTTTCAGCTAGACTGATTGTTTGGGCGCTATGCAAAGTGTTTTCCGTTTTCGGATCTACTGACGGCACTTCCTGTCCATCTATCACCACCTTTTAATAAATATAATCGCATTCATAAACGAATTAAGTGGCTTTATTGAAATCACGAAGACTTTCAGCCTATAACAAGACAGTATAAAAAGTACTAGATATGAAAATTGTCTTTGAGTTCCTGCTTTCACCTGCTCTGATGAAACCAAAAATCGGGACAAATGAGGAATGGCCGAATTGCAATATGCCGCCGTTCTTGTGGGTATTGAACGGTATAGCCTACGCATTGGTCGAAGAGATGTCATGGAGAGTGTTCATTCTTATATAAAAACCTTTGACATCCATCTTTCGGAATAATATAATTAAGATTTTTTAATACGAAGGGTTTATCAACCGGATTTACTAATTAAAAGTTGCGGAAAGAAATATAAGCTCCCCCAAAACAGGATATTTTTGTCGGTGTCTAAGAGAGTCAATGAGAAATCGATATCCCTGCCGAGGTCTACTGATCCTTTGCATCCTATATGGATATGCTGGACTCTTTGGCGTTGTCGGAAAGAATTCCGAATTCCCACAATAGTTACGGAAGGATAACACACGCAAGCGTTGTTTTTAGCTGCAAATTAATTGATATGAACGACCACCCGCTGTCAGAATCAGTGTTAAACCCCATGTGCTGCCAATTGCCTTCTTCGAGGGGGATATCACAGGCAATTATATCAAGAGATTCTAGGAAACATATTAAAATCCCACAGAGAGAGAAACATTGGATGTGGATCGGAATGTATCCAAATCAAATACACCAATTTAAACACGATGTTGGCAGATATCAGTCTCAACATCTAAGATTATTTCACCGGATGGATTTACCCACTTACAATGATATAGACAGATGGCAGAAAAGGATTATCTCAACTTAAATCCTACCGTGACGAATCGAGTTTGCTTCTATTGATAATGATAAACGTTAATTACTTTATTATACTCTAAATTATACTCAAAACCCGATATTTCTAGCAAGTCGTTAAACTGGTATCCCCGAATCACGAGATACCGAACAAACCAAAGGGGGCTTGTCATTTTCGGGTTTACTGAAGATGCAAATTGGCTATGGCGTGAATAATAGCCATTTTCAAAGCAAGCGCCATTTGTTATTTTGCATTTGAGTACCGGCTACACTCCATAGTAAATCTCAGCGATAATTAAACGTATAATAAAACTTAATTTATCCGCAATTGCAACTTCGTGCGATATTTAAAATATAACATTTAATATCATTACCATGCAACACCATTGCAGCGAGTTATGGTCATGAACCTGTGATGGCCGCCCGTGTCTGTTATACGGTTGAGGGAAAATTGTCAGTCGTATTCCAAGTTATAATGGACAACATAAAACGCGTTTAATGCTAAGCTTAAAAGACGAAAACATCGTTTTATTGCTTATAAATGGCTAGCTGACTCTCCCACGATACCCCGTCAAGCTATCCATTATATTTCTGTGTACTTTCATTCTGCGCCTTTTCGTTTTAATGGACATAATAAAGGTTCCACTGAGCGTATATTTCTTATGAATTCGATGAGACGGAATCTGGTTGTAAAGTAGAATTCAAATTTACCCTACCATCTCCTTCTGCACGTTCCTCGTAGAATTCGAAGTTGCCATTTGGCATTAATTTAACATTTCTACATTTGACGTTGCCTGAGCGGCAAAAACGCGTCCCTCGAAGTGATCCGATCAACTTTTACTGGCGCCGGTGGGGTTCGCGTCCAAAAAAGGTAACCAATACCAACAGCCTCGCAAATCGGACCAAGCGGGAGATGACAGTTCCCATTTGGCTAATCAAGACTTGAGTAAGCAATCGAATTAGTACACAAAACTAATTACAGAGGCAGCTTTTCCAGCCCCAGCGGTGTTTAATGTCCCTGTGGCACGCGGATTGATGCCATGCCTTCAGATAGCAAACCTTAAGCGTTTTTTTTAAACGATGGGTATATTTATATTTCAGTGATTGTTGTGCTGGTTAGAATCTACAGAGACGCTTGTTTTATTATAATTAAATCGAATGGGGTTAAATTACCCCCAGAGGCACATTCGGCACATTCCTCTTCAAATTGAAAGGGTCGCCTTGGGTTGCTAAACCAATCAAATTTACGTACTGGAACGAAAAACGAGTTTTGCATAATTTTGTATTTCTAGCAGTGAATCTCAAACCGTTCACCAGTTACTGGGTCATTAAAATGCCGCCACAACCATGCTTGTCATCACAGTTCGGCAAATAGGAGACCGGTGTTCAGAATCGAATAACCACGAAAAACTAACTACAATTTCAGATGCAGAACTTTCATACCCACAAGGTGTTTCATGTTCCTGTGTATTTCTTGAGTTCGGGTTAGCGGGATGGATGCATGGCATTCCGATGGCCGCGTTTTCCAAACAATATACAGAGTTATCAATGGTTTGATTTGTCTTCTTTCGAATTTCGGCTTTTTATTCTATTTAAGCTTTTAATCATTCCGGTTTGTCGTGCTCATCGTCGTTTTCCTCGTTTCTACATTCGTTAGCGTTGGACTCGCGTTGTTGTAAAAGATATTTGTAGAAAACAACTTATATACGAGTATAGTAAGCATACATACTAGTTTCTTTTGTTAATAGTAATCTTCTTTGTAAAAGGTCAATTATGAAATCGTGATAGAGTCATTCATTTTGAGTTCCCTTCAGATGATGGTTTTGGCAAATTGTGCTGCGTTAATATAATCAAAGGGCAGTTTCAAGCGGATTGGTTACCTTTTTTCAAATCCATTGACTTAACATAAGTTACTTTGAACGAATATGTTCGCTTTTGCATAAATTCAACTAACTAGACCAATTGCACGACGAAATAGCGGGCTGGCGCTACGATAAGATATCATTTCCCACCATCTGGTGCTATTGCCGCGATCAATTATCGATGTGAAGTTCCTCAAAATAAATGCACCGCGGTCATGAACAGATTGGTTAAAAAACAAAGTTCTGCATTATTCACCTTTATAAAACTTGCTAGCGCGATCCTTCACCACAGCATGCGTGTTTAAAGTCATATTTTTTGGGCTGCAGAGCTGCTTTTATTGTGATGTCATTAATTGCAAAACTGCAAAACACGCCCAGTTAGATACGCTGACGGTTGATTGGTTGCTTCTTGTTTTCCCATTGTTTTTTGGAGGTTGCGAAGGGCAGTGATGTCGAGTAAATGCGGAATTTCTTTTTATTTACTTACAACTTGGGACGGCTCTATCTTCAAGAAATTCGTAGTCCATTGTTGACTTGTCTCGGGGACAACGGCATGCTTACGCTTTATGTATCAAAATTACACTGGCACAACTTTCCATGTCGCCCCTGTTCTTTGGGTACGTTGTACCCAACAGTGGACATTTTTGATGCTCTCGCATACTAGCCTGACCAACACAAATAGTGTTTCCCTAACTACATTAAACACACTTTCTTGTACATAAATTTGGTAGCAGCCTTGATTGACTCCTAATTAGTCGCCCCCTAGATATAAATCTCCCTTAAGTGCAGTGAGGCAGATATAATATCCAAGCGTTGCATAACTTTTTTGTAGTAGCGTGGATTTAAATAAAGCGCTTGATGGGAATTTTAATTTGGCATGATATAAGAGAGGCTCTTTAGGGTGTTCTGGAGGTCTGACATTAGATCTTCATTTGCAAAAATACATGTCATTGATCTTCACAGTGTGTTTATATTGATCAGAGGGTTTTTGAAACCCTTACTTTGGCTTGTGATAAGGTGGCAGACGAAGCGCTAGGGAAATGGAAAATCTCTGGCAGTCGCTGATCACCTGGATTTCTACCAATAGCCAGATTCACAGACCTCCCCATGCAACCCCTCGAGGGAAACATTCATCCTCTCCTAATCCGCTCATTAATGGAGGCTCAATTACCGGATGTAATTTAAACGAAAATGGGCCGAGTAAAAATATTTTGTAGGCTACTTTAATGCTGCGGATTAGAGAGACCTTATTTGACCAATTCGCTGGAACAATTAGACTGTTTTAATGGAGAAAAGATAATATTTGTGTCAAAAAAAACAACGCATAGGCCTGTGCTATCGACTTCAGCTTTTTAATGATTTTTGGCTAATTTGCGCATATGCAGACTCAAATCAATCTTACAGTGAACTTCAATTATTGCCAAAAGTTCATCGGATAAATGAGCCCTGACATCATCAGCTTTAATGCTGTACGGGTTCTTAAGAGTTCGGGTTCTGTTTTCGAATTCAAATCAAGCCACCGCGTTGAATCGAAAATTATCGTCTGTTTTTGATACATATAAACATTAGAACATACAGGGTCTACAATTTATGAACGATTAAGGATGTATTGGAAAGGTTCCCAGCGTGCACGCTTACAGATTACGGTTTTCTTTTGGTAAACTTTTCGATGAAATGTCGAAATAATTGGGACACAATTGACGAATGCCCCCTGCCCCCCGACCAAATAACGCACTAAAAGGTAACACGAGAGAAATGTAAAGGCTTCTCAGCGTGCGTTTTTTATGTGCCTATTCTAAAGGAAACGAGGTTCTTTCGAGAATATTATTTTTTTCAGCAAAGCCATCTGGTTCTTGTAATCACAAAAGAATCGACATCTGTAAGTGTGGTCGCGGCGTGGGAAATTTGAAATATATTAATATATCTCTGCACGCATATCAATAAGCAGATGAGGGTTTCCCTTTCAAAATGGGTGTTCGATTTGAACCTGAAAGACTATTTATTACCGCTCGTACAAATGTTGCCAGCCTGCAATACTTCGAAGACCCTGTAGCATTTTCGGCATCCAAATGGTTTATGTGTATGGCTACCTCGTTTGAAGTCGTGAGATTGATCAGATATGAATAATCCGATTTGGAATAGAGCCTTATATAGGAATAAACCGATTATGTTGTCAATCAGGAAACAAGATGGTTTAAATGGACGCTGGTTTTTTTGTCGTTATGTCATTTTGAAGAGGAAATGACTTTGAATTTACGTACGACAAAAGGGCCTGAACGTAGCCTTGTATGGAAATAACTCACTTAAGGAAATCGCGACATTTTGCAGACAAAATCTAATCTCTATCTTTTAATCGTCATAGGTACATCGTCCTAGATAAGCGAAATATCAAAATAAATATTACAAATTGATTTATCAAGGCCAATTGAATCCTTCGCAGCCACCGAAATTGTATTTTCTCTAATTCGGAACATCCGAGCTTAAATGACTCGGGAGTGTAGTGTGACACGAATAAGCAGTGTTTCGGGTTTATTGCAGGCCTCCTCCCAGATTTATTTCGCCGACAGAGCAAGAGAGGCCAAAATAAGGTCAAATAAGTGGAAAATTTCGTCTCTAGGTATAACAATACTCTCGGCTGCTACAGATGTCGCAAGATCATGAATACACACATTTTCTTAATTTTGCACCACAGCAAAAATCTTTGTGAAATGATTAATAAACGGCGTAGTCGTCTCAATTCGAGGTTTCAATTTGCCTTCAGCTACAAATACGGGACGATCAGAAAGAAAACCTGTTTTCATGCGGAATTGAAATGTTCCCCTTCAGAATGGGGAAAGTGGTAACTAAGTTGAACCTCCAGCCGGAAAGCAAATTGATTGGAGAGCGGGTAGGATGTAAGACCGTTGCGAGACAATTATTTCGAATATGTTTTTTCTGTGAATGGCGGATTTAAACAACGGGGGCAGCGCTGACCTAGCACACGGTTGTATCCGAGTTCGTACGAAATGAACCGCTGGAGAAATGTCTGCAATTTTGCACTTGCAAGCAGAGAACATTGGCGCGAAGGCTAATTGAGGTGTGGGTGGGCTAGTTCATTTAGTATTGATGCATTAATATTCAAATAGATTTCATAAAATATCATCAAAACTGTCGGCAGAATGGAAAAAGAATACATTAGTTGAGTCTAATTAACCAATTTGCCACAACATCCATTACGGCACGGAGTGTCAACTACGCTACTTTGTAAGTATAAGTAGAAATTGGTTAAACCAATTAAATTAAAATCCGGCTTTTATTTTCATAATTGAAATACGATGTAAAATCAACAGTATTTCTTCTTTTTTCTGCAATAATATACTTAAATTATTGTTGGATATTAAATTAATAGAGAATTAGAATTATTATTATTCAACTATACCATGCTGCAATCATTTTGTTTAATGGAGGTGAATTTAAGTCGTCTTCTGCCTCCATACATTTTCCACCCAAATCTTATTTTAAGGCCTTCAAAAGATTTAAAATGTTTTGTTATAATGGGTAATCGTAGGGCTTGAAATCGATTCTGTTGTTAACCCATTTAATGAAATAAATTTGACATAAAGCATACCAAACCCACCGTTTTTGGCATCAAATGCATGTCAATGAATTTAGTCACCTCTACCAAATTCGTAGCTACTGGCTGATTTCTAGCCAATTGATCGAATTTTCCGGACCATTCTTTTTAACAGAAAGCTAGGACCATCCAAGTGACATTGATTTCGAATCTCTCCAGTGTCAGTGGCACCCGTTACCTTTCAAGATATTTGTGTAAGGAAGCGACCTATAATTTCATTTTGGCATCTTAGAAGCGCCCCTGGGACGCTCGAGATGGTTTTTGTTTCGACTTAATTGACGAAAGCCTAAATCGACTAATTAAACTGGTTAGCCACCGTGAAACCAATGCCATAGTTTCATAACGATCTATTACCGGTGGAATACGTATTGATGCGCACACTTCAACTGCAAATCACACTGAGTACTCTCCTGGCATGCTCGTTGGCCATTGGCTAGTTGTCTCTGCATGATAAGTTGTTATGCTTAACCGGTGCATTTGCTGCGCCAGGGCCCTTGGTATTCCGTCAATTCAGGTACGTTGTGTTTCCGCTGTGGAACAACGAATGTCTGCGTCGCATAAAAAAATTATAAATTTCGGAGTCCACCTTTCGATAAGGCGTGTATAGAAGTGTTTTTTTAGCAAGAATACAGTGAATGCAAAATAAGTTCAATGATTAAAAATTGCCAGTTCTATTTGCTGGAATCAAGTAGAATGGAATTTCGCCTAATTAAATCGTATCATTCGAGCCACGAAACTTTTTTTAAAATTCGAATGTGCAACAATTGATAGTGGAAGTAAGGATTGCGCATACAACAGGAAACTAGCTTTGGAAGCTTAAAATTCTCTTTTTCCCGATTTATTGTGTACAGCGATCCATGATAACTTAAGGGTACGTTTGGGACACATTTAATCATGCAAGTCGTCTGACGCAAATTTCAAGATGTAAACCTGGCAATGAGAGTGCTGTAAAAATTCTGGCAGCAACCGCAAATCGATTTATGAACGCCACCATGACTACTCTGAAGTGTTTGCTTTGAATACCCCGTTAAAATATATTCCACTTATCTTGTCAGAGAACCGCTTTCAATTTATTATAATTTAACGACGGCGCTTATGTAGAAGCTACCGTACATTAGTGGTTAAACTGATTTATTATTTCTTAAATTTGGACACAGGAAGACTGCCTGAGATTACATGTTACATGCCTTTCTAATGTTGCGAAATGGTCACTTGCATTCCCTGCATATGCTTTATAGATGTCGCTTCTCAACATTTTGACGAAAAGCCTTCATGGAATTGCAGACCTCTTCTCCTGCTACTACATCGCTACATATTTTGAACTGCCAACTTACTTCATCAACTACGTAATCGAACCGGCGACACGTTTTCAAAACGTCGTCGGCCCATACAGCTATGTCAAGGTGCTATGCTTCCTGTGGTTGTGTGGACGTCTCGGATTAAAGCTCTACCGCCTACGCGAAGGCCCCAAGAAGTTATCCAAGAAGAAGAAACAGCTGAGTCTCGTTCAAGAAAACATATCGGCGAAGCTCTGTGGTCTCAAGTCTCCTCTAGAAAATGTCGAGACTGTCAAGGCTCTTAGTTATGCACAGCTGCGTCAAAGAGTCGTCATACAGAAAGATCTAAAGGTTATTGATGTCGTAGAAGCGCTTCAAGTTAATTTGCTCCATATCAACCAATCGAGAGGGTCTTCCGTTGCTGAGGTCATATTTGACTCAGATGTCACTGCTATTATGGCGGATCAGGCGATCGGGAAAGGCGATGTTCTTAGTGCCATTCATGGCGTGCCAGTGTGCCTCTCGAACTGCTTCAGTGTAAATAGAGAAGACTGTAACGCCTCGGCTGTTTTCAAATCCGGGGCCACACAGGTGTATGACTGCGCCCTGGTTTCCGCCTTGCGTGTTGCTGGAGCCATACCGGTTGCACTTTCGAATTCGTCGCCGCTTCCGTGGGCATCCGATTCTTCAAGCAGGCTCTACGGAACAACCCTACATCCTACACACGTCGATCGTGTTGTCGGTGGCTCGGCGAATGCCGTTGTCGTGGTGCAGAAAGGAGCTTTTCTTGGATTTGGTATCGATGTGTTGGGCGACATCCGAATATCGGCGTCAAATGTTGGAATCGTTGGCTTCAAACCGACTGGACATCGCCTCAGCGTGGAAGGAATCGTAATCCCTGTTGGGTATCCGCTTGGCCTCGAACCAAGTGTTGGCATTGTCGCCACCAATGTGTCTGACGTCGTTGACGCCTTGGAATCTCTGACTGCCGTTCACCAAAGTTCGTCTATCCCTCGTATGCCATTCAAGAAGGCCACTTCAACGGAGAAACTCACAATTGGCGTTTTTAAATCGCTTCCTGGGCTGATTCCCGTTGTTCCGGCTGTGGGAAGAGTTGTCGATAAGGCGATTTATGCTCTTAAGGCACAAGGCCACACAATTGTTAATGTCGAAATACCGAAACCAGCTGAATGTCTAATGATTACACTATACTCTCTGATTAACTCAAAAGAATTTTTTGATATCTTTGTCAGTAACCATTACGGAAACAGTTTGACGAGCTCGGAAATGTTTCAAACATGGCTGCCGACTGCACCGAGATGTCTGCGCACCCTTTTGGGTTATTTCCTCCGTACCACTCAGGGCAGTTCATGTGAAACCATTAGGATAATGCTGAAGGCCTGGCAGAGCCCGATTTCGAACGAAGAGATTAGAGACCGATTGATGTCCTATCAACGTGATTTCGCCGAGATGTGGGAAGATGAGGAGATTGACGTCCTCATTGGACCCTCCACACCCGGTCCGGCACTCCTGAAGGCCTCCACAGCTAGCCTGCGTCTTCTGCAGACTGGCTATAGCGCTATCTTCAACTTGGTCAACTTTCCCGCAGGTTCTGTGCCTTTCGGCGCAGTTTCGAAGGCCGATGTGCAGGACGCAGAAGCCGAAACAGCTCCACCAAATTCATTCAAATCTCAACTGTTTCGGCAGCAAAAGACAGCCGAGGGACTTTCTGTTTCCGTCCAAGTCGTGGCTAGACCGTGGGCCGATGACCTTGTACTTCGCGTCATGGAGGAAATTGAAGGACTCAGGTCGGAGTAAATTAATATGATGCGGTTTTCGAAATTTAAATCCGTGTGTCATACACTTTTCTTGGTTTTATTGTTAGAAGGCAATTCAAAGAAAACATTTACTCAGGAAATAGTGAAATACTTTTAGTTAAAATATAGTTGACACTTTCCGTGGTCCACAGTTAACAAGAAGATGGGTTTGTTTAATAGGAATGGTCTGCGTTAATAAGGGCGTAGCAGAAAAGAGTAAGCGGAGTAATGTCACTTTTGTTTGATTAACCAATGGTCATGTAATGTCGGGTTGTGTTCGCAGCACAGTCATTACATGTGCTTTAATGAGGTATTCATTTGAATGCATCATCTAGAATGGTGTTAGCAACTCATAGCCCTGCGGCCATCATCCCTAACATCTGACAAGAACTTCCAGCAACACCCAAGCACCTTTACGCTACCGTTTTAAGCAACCTCCTTCATACCTTCTTATCAGACGCATTTTTCCTTATTCTTAGAAGTGCGCCAAGAAAATGGCGTTGCATACAAAAATCGGGACAAGGTTTTACCTCGCGCGAGGTCAGAATCTGGGGTTTAGGGCTATCTGGAAGGTGTAGTACGTCTAGTCTTTGGGTCTGTCATGCCCCTCATAGTAAAGTCCCGGTTTACGGTCACTACCTGGCACTCAAATCACATCTGTGGCTCCAATTAGCTGTATTCAGCAGAAGGCCACACTCGGCAAACCGTTTGACAGGGTTGACAAAGCGGGAGAAGTCTAATTCAGGAGCCAAAGACCATATTCTCGAAATCATCATTAATTGCTTCGCGATCGCCGTTCGAACATAGACCTTTTGACCAACTGTCTTTCACCATTACCATATCCTTTGAAGGCGCTGACAACGAAACACGTGGTTTTAAAGCGCCTGGACCCGTAGTCTGTGTTCGGAGTGTGCAGCTGAGACTAAATGTGGACCTCCGAACGCCGTTCATAGGCAGCTGCTACCGGTAAAGCGACGAAACCGGGTCATCCTATAGCAGGTGATGGCCGCAAAAAGGAGCCAGTCAGAATCCGACCATTAGAAGGGCCCCTAGTTATTACAAATTAAATTATTTGTTTGTATCCAACTTACACCCAGTCGCCTCTGCAAAATTATGACGCGCGCTTGATGAAATATGTCGGTGAGCTGAAGAAAGCAGCAGAAAGTTTGATGTGGCGCAAACGACGGTGATTGGCGTTTTTATTTGCATTTTGTTGGTGCGCTTGAAGCCCACGTTTTGCAGGCTGCACTAAACGGTTCAACGAGAATTCAAGTGGTTGCAACACGTATGACAAGATGTGAAGAAATCGCGACGTCGTATTGGAGGAAAGGAGAAGAGAGTCTGTGAAGTGTACAGTTAAACAAAACAAGCATTTGGAACAATTTTAACAGAATTGGAATTCATAATGTTTGCTTTCGGTTCCAACCAAAACGATAATTAAATATAACCAGACGAAATGCGAAACCCTGGAAATGATTGCCCGGGTTTTCTGACTGGCGTAAGGAGAAATTTGCGCAAAATCCCGTCAGTTTACCGTGCATTCGTCTCGTTTGCCAAATTTATTGATTCTTTTAATTCGGAAAAATAATGGGTTGAAGGTGCAGGCCTTTTCAGGTTTGCAAATTGAATTTAGCGCTAATGCCTTCTGACTGTGGAGTCTGTCAAGCCAATCGGTATAACTTGTCGCTCTTTGGTCTCTATATGGCACTCGATTGGCGTCTGCGATTCTAAGTAGGAGGAGAGGAGGAGGAGGAGGAGGAGGAGGAGGAGGAGGAGGAGGAGGAGGAGGAGGAGGAGGAGGAGGAGGAGGAGGAGGAGGGGAGGAGGAGGAGGAGGAGGGAGGAGGAGGAGGAGGAGGAGGAGGAGGAGGAGGAGGAGGAGAGGAGGAGGAGGAGGAGGAGGAGGAGGGAGGAGGAGGAGGAGGAGGAGGAGGAGGAGGAGGAGGAGGGGAGGGAGGAGGAGGAGGAGGGGAGGAGGAGGAGGAGGAGGAGGAGGAGGAGGATCCGCCTTAATCGCTTCACAATCGCCTTCCAAACATTGAGCTTTTAACCCGCTGAATTTTGCCGTCACAATATCCCGGTTGGCGTTGCCGGTGGGGCAGACATCCAAACAAAGCGGGCGTAAAGCGCTTGGTTTGCTGTCTGTCAACGATGTGTGCCGCTGGTACCAGAACTGGGCATTAAATCGGACAGATTGGACGTAGGAGATGTTTTCCAGGGTCCAACAGCTAGGAGGGTGTTTCTGTCCTAGCCACCTAGATTGGTGTTACTTTGCTGGACGTCCAAATGCCGGGTGGCTTCTTCTACTGAATTCTGAAGAAAATTCATGTAAGATATCTCGCTGAACAAGCAATGGTTGATGCGCACTGGACGCAAGAACCTTCAATGAGCTAGCGTTTTCGAAACGTTTTCTACTCCCATAAACGTTCACTGTTATCTAATAGAGTGTATTCGAGTGGTCTAATGTGCCAAACATAATGAAACCATTTGCAGGAGGCAGATACTTCTCACCCTATTATTGGCGCGGGCACATTGCCTCTGCAATGCATGTTACAAATTGACTAACTTATCGCTTCCGACAGCATATGTTATTGCGTTAATTGTATGCGGATGCAAAAAATGTTGTTGCCAAATCTAGACATGTGGTAGTAATGTCTGTCCAAGCTGTAAGCCAGTGGCAAGTATGCATGGAGGCGTCGCGCTGGTATAATGGTAAGCAAACTCGTTCATTTGCTGAAGGACACGGGTTCTTCTCCCAGGTCAGACCAGCTTCATTCCAGCATGTCTTGGACACAACCAAATCATCTTGCATCGGAGCAATGAGAGAGAGAGGACTGTCAGCTGGGATATCTTTGTCGGGCGTGTATCTTTCGCCCGCAGCTGTTCGCCGTCTGTTTGTAGTATTGGGATGGAATATTATTAGTCAAAAAACGAGAAAGAACGGAATTAAGTAGTGCTGTGTTGCGTGATCTGGGGTTTCATGTCAGCATGTTTGGGTGACGCGTTAATGTCCCGAAGAAAGCAACAATTTTTTCATAATGTATCATGTTACCAATTTCATCATATCTTACGAACTTTTCATTAGTCACCGCCAGCGTTAAGCGTCTTTTAAAATTCCCGCAATTTTTAAAAAAAGTCTCATTCGCCAGAGAGTGGGTCACAGGCGGTTGGGTTCTCATTTTCTCATTCCATTTAATAATTTGATTGGCCATGCTTAGCCTAAATCGTGTATGAATAGCTTGGCGATGCTCGTTGGGCACCTGAATGAAGCTCTCTCGGAGTCCATTCCGTTTCGGCAAATCTTCGGGCGCCGCGGGCTTTTCCTGAAACTGCCTCACCTAGGTCACAATAAAAAAACTGATGCCGAAAACAAATGAGCAGTACGCCAGCGATAAATAATGCGCCGCACTCTGTCACCCATAGACCTCCGGTTTTTGTGGATGGTCTGCAACCCAGCTCAAGTTAAACAAGAGAAGGAAGTCCAATGCTCTAACTTAAATGAATGCCTTGTATTTTTTCAGGCAACTGATAGCACCTCCAACTTGCGCATGACTTGGAGTACTGTTTCGTCGGAATTCGGCAGCCCAACCACCTGGAGACTGACGGGAAGACCGGTTGAACCTCTCTGTGCCGCGTGTACACGCGCATTCATTTGATCTCCCATCTTCCGAAATGCTTTTGCCTCTTTCAGAGCCAATCGTGTATCATTTAGGGTCACTGTGGTGACCGGAACCACTCCAGCCGGGTGGTTTGTAAAACCAAAGAGACTGACATACGGTGACGGGCGAAAGTCGTAGGAAGCATGATCTTGGTTGCGAGGTAGGGCCGGGTAAGGCAGAATCGGGCAAATGACCACATCATAGGGGTTTCCACAGCCCCACCAACTACTCCTGAGGGTCTCGCTGAACCCCCTCACTGCCGCTGGGTTCTGGCAGATTTTGGATTTGTTAAACATCGACAAAAGTCTCACGAGGAACCATGGCGGAATAAAGAGTTTTAGGAATGAAGGGATCGATGAAAAGTGAATCAGAGCATTCAACCAGGCGTCGCACGGATTGTTGCCCAGGGAGATGGCATCATTGATGATAAGTGGGAGAAAATCGGTTGGATCTGGCGGTAGAATCTCTTCTACGCAGTTACCCATTTCGCTGAGTGACGCTATCGCCTCTCGGAGTGCGCGCTCAACAGAGGGAACTGGTTTGGGTACCTTGTTGCCTGGGAAAGTCAAAAAGTACCCAACGCGAAGTTTATTCGATTTAACACCTTCGAAAGGACCCAAATCCTCCAAGGTCGCAATCAGAGCATCAACGCTGCGGGAAATTGGACAGATTGTTGAATATAGTCGTTGTATTTCTTCGAGGTGCGGCAGACGACCCTTGGAGGGTCTCAGAAGAGTGACCCCACAAAATGCGGTGGTTATCAGCAGATCACCGACAAAATCGGTGGCCAAGCCGACAACCGCACAGCCATTTTTTATCAAGATAACTTGGTCAGCTGAGCTGCTTCCTGTGACTCGAAACGAATTGACTGGGTTACACAGTGTGTCATTCCGGCTGGCATGGGTTTTAGCAACAGGCATGGCCCCGCAACTTTCGAGTGCCCTAAAGAGATCACTATTTTCACATTTTCCTGGGGGGATCTCCTCAATAGCCAGCGGTATACCCCAAAGTTTGCCAACAGACGTTGCGCGAATATTTTCCTTTACTCTCAGGGGCTCTACACAGCATCCGACCCTGATCACCGATAGAAGTCGATGGTGATAGGCTTTAACTACGCTCTCCAGGGAATAGTATCCTTCTGTGACCTTTACCCACAGGTCGCTGTAGGAGGTATCAGGCAATGCTAATATTTCTGACGGTAGGAATGCGAAATCTGCTGCAAATATCTTCATTTTAATGGGGTCTTGGTAGGTCGAAAAATAATTGTTTGTAGGTCGGCTTTTATAGCTGTCATGAAGACGTATCAAGACAAGGACTAAACAACTATTGACTACAATTATCCCGAAGATCTGTATCAAACTGATGTAGTCCATTGCTTTTTATGATGCAAAACGAGCGTGAAATTCCATGCGTTATTGATTTATTCTAACAATTGTATTGCACGTGGCTTAAAAGAGCGTGACAAAAATATGGCATATTTTTGTAAACTGCAATGTTTTAATTTACATAATAAATGTCTACTTATTCGACCTAGTAGAATATTTGTCGTAAATTGTATTTTAAGATGTCGCTCTGGCTCTTTTTTTGTATTATTTTATAACTTTAAAGGCTGCATTTTGCTGATCCAAATTTTGCAAGGGTCATTGTAATCGGCAAATCAAAGATGGAAGTGCACAAGAAACCCGCTTTACGTCCAAGGCCAGTATTTCCATCCAAGGTAATTTATGCGCCTATAATCTACTATCCCTTACTCTTTCAGCTATATAATTCATTATTAATTTTGGGATCTGTCCCGTATTCCTGGAATTCTCGTCACCCTCGCGGTTATTGCCTGGGAATGAGCCATTTATGTTCCGTGTGGCTAGGTGGTGTCACCTTCCGATGCTTTATCGAGATGGCGCTTGGGTTATAGAAGGGTACTCCGATACGAATGTGGGACTACAAAAAAGAATTTCCTGAATAAAAAAATTAATAGAGACTATGAAATTTATTCACTCAGTTGCCCAAATTTCATTTGATTATTCAGAATAGGGTTCTAGCCCAAACTGGTTGCATGCGAAATAAGGAAATTGTGCGCATTTTGTTAGTGCTCGGTTTTAGTGGTCGATCGTGTTAGCTGTTCCTGTTTGGCGATGTGTACCGCAATTCAGGTGAATTGAAATTGGAACCATCAGACGCTGTTTTTGGATGGAATATTTGGTTTCAACTAATTAATCTTTGACCCCAAATAAATTCTGGAGATTTTCTTTGTGTTCGGCATGACCGATGAGATATCTGATTGCAATAAGGGGGCTTTTAAGTATATCGTTTTTTTTAAACCGAACAATTCCTATGCATACAAAATGCTTCTTTTAAGATTGTGTTTTTGGCGAATGTCGCGATTTATCCATTTTACTCTTAATTGATAATAATAATAATAATAATAATAATAATAATAATAATAATAATAATAATAATTGTAGTGGCTTTATTGAGGTCACGAGGACCAAAACTTTCAGCATTCAAAAAAGGCAGGATAACAAATATTAGATGTCTAACTAGCCGATATATTACCATTCGCAGTGGTATACCAGTTTTGCCATCTGAAAATATAATTTTATCGATAAAGTTTCGTTTCTTCAGGTTCTTATTGAGGACAGATTCCTAAAAAAAAGAAGACGTCGGCACATAGCATGCCACCGTCTCGTATGATCAGCCTGAGAAAATGAGTATCAAACGCGTGAGACGAAATGTGTGAGAAAACATCTTGTATTGAACACAGTGGCTCTGTAAAAAGACGCCTTTTGTTTTACTCGATACGCCCGTCCACCCCCGGGATTAGTAGTACGTAGTTGGCGACTTCAGCCTATCGAAAGTTGTTAGGCATGCAGGTCTGCGCCCAAAATACCACTCCAGAGGAGACGACGAGGGCGAGAGAGCTGACAGATGTAGCGTGAACGCGCATCATTGGTCACCTGATTCCAGTATTTTTCACAGGCACGAAGCCTCATTTTCTCATCTCCACTCTTTTATGCCTTCGCCGCCGCCCGGACCACCCCTCACTCTTCTGCCCCACAGCCCCCCACCCCAAAGTGAAATATAACCCCTCCGCTTGCAGCGAGCGGTTGTAATGCAAAAATACCCTCCGCCTGGCGGTCGCCGTTTTTTGTGTGTCGCTGCCTTTTTCATCTCCTCTTCATCTCCCATCTCGCTCGCTCTTTCTCTCTCTCTCGCTGTCTCCCGACTGCCACTGCCGCTGGTAATGCTTCTTCTTCTTCTCATCGAGCGCGTTGATCTTTTCGTCTTTGTTCCCCAGGTCGCCCCCACCCCCCACCCACCCACCCACCATCCTCCCTCTCTTTCGAGGGGACGTGCTTACAAAAGGCCCCAGTGACTCGAATTTGCGTGCTTTTCGAGGTGGGGTGAATCATGCTCTGTCGGGTGATAATGAGTCACCTCGGGGTGTATCGCAGTTGTTCCGGGACGCGTAGGGTTGTTTTTTTGGGGTGCAAAGTGTATTTTTGTTAGTCGGGCTTTCTCCCACGCCGGCAGTGGTAATTAGCCAGGCGGTGCTCGCCTAGACTACATGCTGTCCGCGCGACAACTCTTACTGTGACTAATTATGCCGGGTGCTTTAGGAATTTCTGTTCTCGATTAAATGTTGGTTGGTTGGACAATTTAACTGTCTATTCCTTAACTGACATTTGGCCGTTGAAGCGTCCTTCAGATGATCGACATTACGTGGATCAATCTTTGTACTCAAGTTATGACACAACGCGTCTGTCACTAGACCTTGCCTTTTGCCTATTTTTCGAGGTCGGTATCGTGAAAAATACTAAGATTCGAGGGCCTGGATTGCGTCTACCTTTTGTGGAGATTTTATTGCTTGTGTGCGCGCTTTAGTGCTGTTGAAAATGTTATTGAGACCGTGGATTGGTCCGATTTTGAGTATGTTGGATCAAACATTTTCCAAAAGACAATTCCCTGTAAGGTTTCGTCAATGACTGTGTTCTTGGATCTTCTACAAATATGCCGAATTCTGTTAAATTACAGGTTACATCTGCAGCTGTGAGAGAGATCATTTAAAGAGTTCTTCCCTTTGGCAAGACAAGTTGGTGATTATGTTGACTCTCACAAGTTCAAATGTTGATTCTATACCAAGAAAAACAAGCACAGGTCTTCCGAGGAATGTGTTGTCTTCCGCGAGCCCTTTAACGGCGCCCATGGCTGATACGAGTGCTGCAAATGCCGTTTCACTGTTGGAAAATATTTCTGAAGAGCATTCCAGGAGGGAAAAAACTTGCCCTTTCTTCTTTTTTTGGCGCATTGGCGAGCATTTTTCACGAATTTCCAAATGAATGGACATCCACGGACATTAACGATCACGTTCGTTGTATGTATCGACCGTTGTCAATTGCTTATTCATATCAGCGGATGGACTTTATTATACTTGTGTTGAGACTCAATACAGCCGCTGAATCGCTAACTCCGCTCTCATCGCTTTCGAGGATATTTCAATGAAATTTATTGTGAAAGAGAGAGTTTTGGGTCTCACGGCCCCAATTAAGTCAATGTCATTATTATTATTATTATCATTTACAAGTTAATAATAAAAAAAGGGTGGATCCGTTCATTCATTCTATCGGCGACGTTCCCTTTTTTCGTAAATTCAGCGCGTTTAATAAATTAGAAATCAAGAAAAGATTATTTGGAGAAATCGTTTGGAAACATCATTGTCGGGTGATCTTTAGGATCGAGAAAAATTGAAAAATAAGTTGTTAAGTAACACGAAAAATATGTCAGAAGGACAAATAAGACAACGGAATCAATAATTAGGTATAAAAAACGCATAATGGTGGATATTTCAATCCAATCTTTTTCATATCGTTCCCCTAGGGTCGAACGGTTTCGGAAGAGAATTATATTGTTTGTCGTATCTTCTGCTTCTCGGTTAAACGATGAAAAAACGTAATAGAATGGCTGAAAAGACCGATCGGCGGAAGAATGGCGCAACGCAGCGGGGTTGCCCTAGTTGTTTTGGTTTTACCATTTTTCGCTGTTAAAGGCACCCCACGTGGGCTAGACTTGCGTGACTTCTTCTGGTAGTGCTGATGCTGATGCTGGTGCTGTTGGAGAGTCCCGGCATGACTCTTGGTGGTGCGACAGGGAAAAAACAAGTCCTACTTCGTATGAACCAATGGGTTATCCGAGTGATTTTAGGACAATTGCATTCTTGCTTTCACAGACGACGGTAGGTGGCATTGGGGTGATTAAAATATACCGCATTCTTTTGTCGATTGATGATTTATTCCCCTGACCATTCGGGTACCCCTCGCGCGTAATCAGGTGACCAATCGCGCAAGTAGGTGTGTCACACCTATTCATCCATCCATCCATTTGGGATTAGTCATCATATGAGTAGATGAATCACAAAGAAGCTGATGGCTTGCCACGAACTGGGTCAGAGAAACGAAAGCGGAGACCCAGATGCGTGCCTGGACTGAAAATGAAACTATGAGTCACCACGAGACGTTTGTATGCATACTCAACAGCCTCAGCTATTGTTAGTTCAAACATCATTTCCACGAGTTTGGAGAGTTGATGAGCCACGTGATCTGGCAAAAATGTGTGGACAAATAAAAGCTAAAACAAATAGATACAGTACAAAAATTATTATTTACCAAATGCACGCATGATGCCATTTTGTTTTAAAAATTACGTCACTTTCGAAGACGTTAGCGACTAATCATATATTATGAAATGGCACCCATTTCTTGACTAATGTAATCTTTTATTTGTCCAATGTCGCAGTTTTTAACCCACAATATAATCGTGTTGCCAGCTAGCACGGATCATGTCTCCCAAGACCAAATAGCACAAACGGTAAACTCTTTGAGTGGCAGTTACCGACTCGTTCTTAAAAAAACTTTTCTTCATTGAAAACGCGATGCTGGACTGTCAAATTCATAAAGGAAACCTGAAACTTAATAAAACGCAATGGCATCACATTTAAACTTGGAAAGTAAACACTATACTTTTCATCATCCATTCTTATTTCCTTTTATCAAATACACAAATGTGCCCTGTACACCGATTGGTGATGTTATGTGAAGCCTTACTGTGCTGCAAAGATAAACGCAGATGGGCTTCTTCTTTGTTGCGGCCATCTCCTGCTTCAGGCTGTCGAGAACTCTGACTGTCCAGGTCATAGATGATCGGTGTCCAGTTCTGTCTCCGCCGACAGACTGCAAACCAAAATGCTCCATGCCTGCTTTTATCCACATTTTTCGTTGCCCACCACTCCGGCAGCGAACACCTCGGCAAGGGGATGACGAGAGACGCCGGTTCGAAAGTTCCGTGTCCGGCCGGCGTAGAACGTGGTCGAACAACTGCAACCGATGGCGCTGTAGAAGGGTTGAGAGCGGCTTCTCCGTGTTTGGACAGAAACGTTTTATTTCGTCGCTGGCGGGCTGTTCATGCCAGTTTTCTTTCAGTGTTTCGTCTTCAACAGCAGTTTTTGAATACTTCAAATATCCTTTTGTCTTCGACAGCTAGTGAAGTGGCGTCGAATGATGGTCTCTTGGATGGAGAACATAGTAAGGCCAGGCCATCTGATCCGTTATTCCCTCTCTTGAAGCAGACAGATCCACGTCTTCGAATTTAAAATTAATTGTTCGCAGTATTCTATGCATTGTCTTTTTTGTCGCGTCTATCGCCTGCTAGATGATGAACCGGCTGCTTCCTGAATGCCGTGGTTGCCCATGCTAGTCGGTCTGAGCAGATTGTTGAACATTTTTTCTTGCTCCAGCGGCGCACTCCCCGTGGGCGAACTGCAAGCCCAGGTGGTTTTTATGTCCGATCTAAATCGTACCTACCTACGCATTTATATGCCCCCCGCTGAGACAGCGCCCACCTTGACAAAGTGACGGCGAGCAGCACAGTTCCGTGTCTGGCCGGCGTAGAATTTAGTCGAACCATTGCAGCCGACGGCATTGTAGAAGTGTTGAGAGCGGCTTCTGCGTGTTTGCACAGCGACGGCTTATTTCGTCGCTGGCGAGCTGTTCATGCCAGTTTTCTTCTAGTGTTTCGTCTTCAACGGCAGTTTTTGGATACTTCAAATATCCTCTTGTCTTCGACGCGCTGTGGCCATGTTTCGTAGCGGTAGGTTAGGATTGAGCGGATTGCAGCTCGGTAGACGCGAATCTTTGTCGGAAGACTTATCTGGGTACGGCCCCCACTGGGTTGTGTGCAGTTGATTTAAAGCCTTCCTAGCCCTGTCGATACTTAGTTGTACTTCCGCCTTCGTTTGACAGTACAGCGGTATATTGGAGCACAGATATTTGAAAGCTGGGACCACTTTGAAAGCTTGACCATACTAGGCGATTAAAAGTGAGATGGGATAAGCTAAGCCCTCTTGGGGTTATCAAGTCTTCAATTTGCATCATCTAACTATCAACTTTGACGAACAATGGCCATGCAATAGTAATTGTACAAAAAATGGCCTCTCTGAAGAGACGTGTTCTGTGGTAATTTTACAGTGCACGTTGATGTATCGCTGTAGAATGGCAACCGTATTTCGACGCGGCATTGGGTTAAGCCTGATAATAATAATAATAATAATAATTTTTACGCTTTATTAAGGTCACAAAGACCAGAACTTTCAGCATTTTAATGTTTAACAGGAATGGAGGAAATAACAACGAGGTAATGGCGGCCACAGAAGGCCTTGTCCATAACGCGCGCGAGACAGTTTCCGCCACCCGGTTAAGCCTGATTCTGCTGCATTAAAAAGGCGATTGTCACGTTTACATTAGGACAAAGAATGTAACCGAGAAGTGCCTGGATTTTCGACTGACAGCCCCACCTTATGTCCCACATCTATGGCTACTGGCCAGTTTGGAATCTGCACAACCGCCGTTACGACTTCGAACTTCTGCTGCAGCGTGTGTAAATACTGCCGCCCCGTCCTTTCAACAACAGCTCCCTTGCCTCCTAAAAGCCCAAGGTCATTATCCGGCGACGTGTATAGTGCATTGTACTCTTCCTCGCCGTGCCATTTGTGGGTTATACGCGTGGGGGTGGGGGTGGGTCACTTGCCAGCACGGGTTGCATAATTAACGTCAACACGCGCTTGGCTCGTGATTGAGATCCGCATAGTTATTTTGCTTCGCAACGTTACAACAGCGAGAAGCATCGCCAAATTTATGGGGATGTAAAACACGTGGATGATTTAAAACAAAATCCTATCAAATAATGGAAGTGGGAGATGGGCCTCGCATATCAGATATGCAGCTTTGAGGAATAATACTCTACCTGCTTTCATTTTTTGTTTAATTATTTCGGGAAAACGAATACTTCGTTTATTTTTAGGTTTTTTTTCGGTTTCTAGGATGTATTGGGTGTGATAAAATGGAATTTCAAGTTAAAATTGACTGAAACGCAAATATAACGATGAAAGTGTTGTTTGACGAGCTCATCCATTTGCTGGTTTCATTTCTTTTACAGTCCAGTGCGGTATATGCTGGTCCTCGCTAAGTGGCATTACATTGCGCCCGCAGTGATATTTGCCATTCCCGAAGTTGAATAGGTCCTCGCGGTACAACGGCTATTGACATCGAATGGAATAGTTGAACCACAAAACATACCATACCAAGTGCCAATCAAAAAACGCTCTGTCCATTTTTTTGGTGCCGCGTTATTGATCGGGCTTTTCGATGGCCGCCATTACGCGTTTGCCAAACTTTATTTAGTTCGAGGGTTTAATTTCCCTTTCTCGTTTTTGTTTAGTTAATTCGTGTTAAATCTTCTATGTATAATGGCCTTTTGTTTGTTTTAAATTTAAATGGTTATCGTTTTGGTCTTCGTCACCTTAATACAGCGAATAATATTATCATCATTACTATGTGATTTGTCGGTGGCAATTCCCGCTTTCGGTTCTCCCCCATGTACAGCTTCTCTGTGTTTAGACATATTTTTTCGCTGTTGGTCGACTGTTGGTCACGCTAGTCCGGTCGAGGTCACGCGTGATGAGAGATGACCCCAATTCGCCAACATCCACGGTCAAATCTGCTCACGTGTTTTCTGTCTCGCGACCCGGTTGTCTACTTGGTCGGTTCTATCTTGCCACATAATTAGGATTGTTAACCATTGACTTAAAATGCAAGGTCGTATGTTGGGAATAAATCGCCTGGGAGTCGCTCAAAGTAGAACAGGTTGACAACCCCAAAAAATTTGAAATTGATCGACCTAATATGAATATGCGTACTGCCTACCTAACCTAAGACCACTCAAACACATATTTTAATGTTTGTTGTTCAGATCACAACGAAGGGTCGTGGAAAAAAGGACGCCTCTCTGATAAATAATTTTCTGTATACTCTGACCTTGTGAGCCCGAACAATAGTCAAAGTACTTCCTTCCCAAGATCCACTTTGGCGTCGCCTTCAAAGGTACGATCAAGACGCGGACGCAGATCTTCGGGGTGCTGTAATTACTCCTCGACCATCGGTACAGCCTCCAACATACAAAACGACTGGTCGTTTCATCGTCTACGGGAGACAAACAATTGGTGTGTTGGGCCTGGTGGATTGCGGCATTCGAGCTATTGGCAATGGTTTGTGGACAATTAGGTTCTCTCGAGTTCAAAATTGCTTGTTTGCTGCCAATACCACGTTTCTTTCTATTTTGTAGATCTTTTTTGTTGTTTTGTTGATATTTTCCATGACTTAGTTCTTGTGTTTCCGTTAACCGCAGCTAATGTAATTGGCATCCTTCTTCTCAAGGCCGCGTTTACTCCCACACTCTTACGGGCATCGGAATGTATGCTTTCTTGGGATTGTTACAATTATTGCCGGAACTGTCGAAGCGGCAAATTTTCTATTACCTCTCAGACATCAACCTGTCTGGGAGCATTTTTACCCGTGAATGTATTCTTCTTCTTTGGTGTGGCTATCTTCTCCTGCCAGCGGATAAACCAGCAGCTTCATGAATGTCGCAGATGTGAGATTAGAAGTGAGACATGAAGTTTCCTGGGAATTTGGTACAGGTGGCGTCCCCAGCGGCATCCGGTTTCTTTCGAGTGACGATTCTACCCTTCAAACACTCAAGTGGGTTTAACGGGGTCGCAGGGTTCTGTTCGATTGAATAGGAACAGCCTTCCTGACCCTTAGATCCTGGTATTGATCGCCCCCGTTTACCGGGGTGTGGCCGCTGTCGCAGGCAGCTACTTGGATCCAAAGGTTCGAGTAGAATATCAATTGGAGACCAATGACTAGGAATTACCCTGAGGCATTACTAACCTCGCGACCTCCCACAACACCGCGACTGTCTGCGTCGCCGAAACCTTGTGGCGCGTAGAGTATCGCACAATTAATGAACCAAAGACAAATGCGAGAACAGAACCTCGCCAACCGGATGTCAACGAAAACATTCCTCCGCGTTTCTCCGTTTTTTAATGAACATTTTGTTCCTTGACATTATTAGATATGGCAAGAGTTGATGATTAGATAGTAATCAAATAAGTCACATGGTCTTGGTGAAGTCGCATAGTCCAGAGTCGATCTCGATAACGGGAGATAATTTGGGATAGGTAAACATTTATAAATAGAGAGAATTGTTGGTTTATTTGGTGAAAGGGTATGTTTTTCCTCACCCCCTTCACAGAGAAAGCGGAGTGGACATGTGGGAGGTCCGCTTGCTGCGACTTGGTGGGTGGCATTCACGCCTTTGAGCCAAGCTTCTCGGTTATGCCTCAAAAACAGCTTCACTAACCGGAGAGTCGTTGTCAATTTAAGAGGTATCCGGTAAATGATTGGTGTCCCCGTCTTCGGTCGGACAGTGGTGGAGGGCGTCGGATGACGGTTTGGCGATATGACTGTCGATGGGCGTCCGAGGTGTGGGATCTTTGGTTAGGGTTCCTTGGGCTGCATACGTTGTTGGACGAAATCGGAGAAGATCTCCAGGAAAACTGTGGTACTGCGCAACCGGTGCGACACGTTTAAGGATGACGTCGATGGTGCCTATGGAGTTATAGATTGGCCTTTGGAAAGGAAAGTTACTAGCAGGGGTACTTGGGGTAGTCAAGGCACTTCACCTGGTCGCAGATATGCCAGAGAGACAGGTCGTATGGCGGAGTTGCTCAACCCAGTCCAGTCCGAGGAATTCGGGATTGGCGGAATAGCGGCTGGAGGTGATGCCTCGGAATGACACGCTGCATTTTTTCCGTCAGTAAGACCAACTGTTCTGCCAACAGTACTGATTCCGGTCTGATGTCCATCGTTGGTAGGCGAAGAAATAATTCGTTGTCAAACAGAGTAACCCCGACCGCGATCGAACAGTCCAATTTTCTGATTTTTGTCTGCGCATTCCCATTGACCCCAGTGGCGAAACTCGATCCTCATCAAGAAAGTTCTGGGTGTGACTTTAAAGGTCAAAGTAGATGAAGCGGTTGGCACACCCTCTAAGTAATCTTGTTTTCGAAATGAATCGTTACTAAATGGATGAATACCAGCGTTGGGTCAAAGTGTTTCTTTGTAACAGTTTAATGCAAGGCCACACACCGCTTTGAGAAACGGCTAGCGATCGTTCAGTGTGCCTTGGGGAATTTCGTTTCAACAAATCGCGCCTAATTTTTTTAAAAAAGGAAGAGGATTTCAGCCAGTTAAGTTTTGCTTCGTGATGTTCCAGAAGTGTGCAGAAATATCTCCTCGGGATAACATTTCAGCGCGGAAGGTGCTTTGTGCTGAAAATAGAATTCATGTTTGCAGGTCAATCCGGTCATTCGATAGAATGATTATAATAAAGGATAATTGTGATTTAATTACAATGTAGCTCAATTAACCCCTTCATTAAACAACACCTAGACAATGTAAGCACAACTCGAAGAACGAAAACTTCACTGTAAAGTGAATACGTTTATTTAGCTATTTCTGTTCATAACTTCCACAATCCCTAGTTTTATAGGGTTCATGGGACCTTCGCGGTTAATTTATTTCTTAAAATTTGTCTGTGACATCAATTTAATTTACCCCCCCTCCCCCACTTCCATCTGTGTGACCTTGTCGCGGGGGCCAATTGGCGTTTCCGATCACAATTTCTCAGCTTATCGATCGTTTTACAACGGGACACGCATGCGTCTTTTATCTGTCTCCACACAGTTGACAATTTCAGGCTCTTTATCGACAGAGGATCACGGGACTCGGCACATCACGGAAGGTAGCGTGACCATTGCATAAATATCGCGATTGGTTGCATTAATTAAACCGCAAGTCTTCGCATGCTGGTCTACAATTGCAATTATCACAATCAACCGTAATAACTGCTTTATGGCAGATCCGAACCCGACTTATAACTCATTCATTGGGCTTCATTGTCTGATAGGGCTGTTGTCCGCGTTTTGATAGTGGACAAACACTTCGTGTCTGCCTAATAACTATGACGACAAAAACTGATCGTGTTCAAGGACTTGACTCATAAAAACGCTTCAACAGATGCCCTTCACTCTCAAGCAAAAAGCAGTGCAGCTCCATTTCTTGAAGAGTGAATATCCACCTTCAGTCCGAAATGGACAGTTTTCGTGGTGCTGTCTCCTTCTAGATGATTAGCCGGCTTCCTGTCTGTTTCTTTGAAATAGTGTGAGCTGGCGGCGTCGCCAGTCCCAACCAAAGAGGTTGAAGTGGTCATCGCCTAATCCCACACTTAACCAGCCCAGGAGCCACCTGTGGAACTCGGGTGATGATCAGTAGGTTTCAACCTCCGGGCAGCCCCTAAGTGGCTGGATACCAGGCGGACGCTGCAACGCCCGGCAGAGAGATTGGGCCAGGTGGCCACGCAAAAATACTTTCGAAAGGCTCCGCGTAGAGACTTTTCCTCCATCATCCTAAGAACTTAGTAAAACGACATAACCACTTAAATCGTGTTTGAAGAGGGAATAAGCGTTTAAAACAGAAAACGACTGTACAAAAATCGTTTTTTTTTTAATTCAAGTTGTTTCCCAGCGTGGGATTTTGTATGATCTCTAACGGAAATGTAAAACGGTAACCAAAATCGGGGGAGCATGTAGCGATTTCATTGTGAATGTGGGCTTTTGGATGATTGAAATGTGTCCTAAAGAGTTACTAAGTATGGAAAAGTGCAATTTCAAATCGCAATTCTCGCATAGAAACAGGAGAAGACCAATCTTGGGCCTAAGAGCAACTTCCAGTCGCACTTGCAGTTGCCAAGCCGACTGGTACTTTTCAAGTTGTGTTCTCCCGTTAAATGTCCGACGTGACCCTCTAAACCCTTGACTGAGGTCAGTCATAGGTTTGTCGGTCCGGTCGTTTTGACGAATAGCCGAATTCGCTAGCAAAATTACACCAAGCGTTTTTACATTCAACCTGACGAGATTTCGCTTTGCAGCAATGGCGGCAAGACAGTTTCTGTGACTGTTCTCTCATATTTCGGAATATTTCAAAATCACCCCACAGGGCGCAGGTACATGTTCTTGCTGTATTGAGACCACTGGGTCACCCGAGTATATATGTGTATATGGACGGAAATTGTGACGTCTTATTATGAATTTAGGATGGATGGGGCCTTTCAGCGGCCGCCATTTCGCGTTTTTCAAACTGTACATGCGTCGTTTGTTGGACATTTTTATCCTGAAAGGTTTGGTGCTCGTGACCTTAATACAGCGAATACAATCATTAAACATTTATTTTTTGTATGCTGGAATTTAAATTGTCCAGTGAAAGCATAAACAGTGGTGTGTCCATATATGTTCTCAATGAAAACGGGATAAAGTCTCATTCTTATTGGTAAAATAATTTTCCTCGCTTTAAAAATAAGATTTTCGAACTTTAAAAACCGTCGTTATTGTTGCTCTAACTACAATATGGCGACCCTATTGGCAAAATAGTTCCAGGCCTCTAAATTTCACCTTAGTACTATGCGTTTCGTATTGCCGAAGAGAGTAGTGCCGTTTTCTGAACACTCGTGTTCATGCACCAGGACTTTGTGGGTTGTTTCGGCAGGACCCCCATAAATCAATTCAGCGTCAATGTTCGGCTAATCCTGTGGTTTCGATGGCTGCACTTTCTATTTCGAAAGTGAATGCGTGTGTGTGTGTGAGCGACACACGCGGACCTGGGGGTTAATTAAGGTGACTGAGGTCAATCGGGACAGAATCACTGGCAATTCCACAAATCCTTGTCTCTTATTTCAACAGTTTTAATCATAAACTGTCTTGGTGAGATAATGGGGAGCCTTTTCGCAAAATACAAGCATCCAATCCGTTCTTTTTGGCTAATTTTTATGGATGCCTTATGACGGCGTCGACTTGCTTTGGTTGTGGGAAATTCGAGGAATAGGCAGTGTCAGAATTACTTTGACTTAGGCGATCTTACGTTGTCTGTTTCTCGTGAAGTCGGAACAAGTCCAATCCATCATAGCTTTTTCTTCCAGCCTGTTTAAAATTTCTGAAATGTTGAATAAATCCGTCGAAAATTATGTGGCGTGGAAATCTACCAATTGCCTCCCCCCGCCTGAGACCACTGTCTGTTTACATGATCCTATCTGACGAATGGCAACTTACTGACGCACATCAATGCATAGCAATGCCGACTTATCCGTATCTAACACACATGGCGCACGATTATAATTGTTTTTTGGCCGGCGGTGGCGGGTGGGGGTCAAACACAAGAATCTAAAGGTTTATCGATCTGGCAACGCCCTGTGTTTTATCGCGACACCCCGCGGATTTCAAGTTGACACAATACCCAGCATGCGCCAATAAGAGGTCGCAATCTTTCACCAGTCTCTATGGTGGTAATAATTGCTCTCTGCTCCATCAAGAGCGAGGCATCTAGGTGTCTACCTGAACACTGAATGTTCCATGTAGTATCACCCTCGAGTTATCTTCTTCTCCGGTCGACATAACTCCGGCGAAATCCTCCCTTCTGCCAACACATGTACCATCGACGGAAGGGGACTATTCGTTACTGTCGGAACCTTTATTTTCCATTTACCTTATTTATCAAACTGATAAAAAGGTTGGTTTATGGCTCTCGGGAGGTCCACGAGGGTCTAAAACAAAATTCTCCCGAAAGGCCAGCCAAACTCCGTAAACGTCTAATCAACTGCCCCCCCCCCCCCAAACGGTCCATTCATAACGCTTGTCTCACCATCCTGATCACATGATCCTTTTTTATACCAAAGTCTAACGTCCAGCAATCCGTCGATGTTGTGGTCGTGGCTGGCGCCTGTGGCTGTCCATTTGGTCGTTGCCGACTAAGGCATGACGCTAGTGTCCTAACTCTTGACCGGAGACGCGTGCGCCCGCCTCCTGCTCCCACCAAGATCTCGTCGACCCCGAAAGTCGTGTCAGTCCCGTGGGGGTGGTGGTTGGGAATGGAGCGAGGGAGGGAGGGGTGGGGGTATATCATCCAGGGTGGCCGGAAATAGAGTCAAAGTCCTGCGAACGCGTGTGCGCATAAACATTCGGGTTGGAGGTGTCCGCGCGTTTGACTTGCAATAAGAGAGAGAGAGAGAGAGAGAGGGAGACTGAAGCGTTTAAATAACCAGCCTTCGTTCCACCTGCGGCCCCTGTGCTGGCTAAGTGGTAGTTGATGCAGCGACCACCTCAACCTTCTCTTCGAGTTGCATTCTAGACGCCGCCACCCGTCAAATATCCTCAAACATCTTCATGGAAATGGCATCCATGAAGCCGACTCACCCTCTGGCAGGAGATAGCTGCACGAAAAAGAAAACCAGACAATGTGTCTAGCCTGATTAGGGAGACTAACGGTGTTGCTTAAACATTAAATGTTATCAAGCTGGGCTCCAGGGACAATTTTATCCTTCCACTCCATATTTAATTAACCTTTGGCTACAACGTCGAGATGCCGTCGGATAATAATTAATAATAATTGTATTCGCTTTATTACGGTCGCGCGTACCAAAGCTTTCAGCATTAAAATGTACAACAAACAAAATTGATATGAGCAGTGGGGATTATAAATAGGTTAAAAGGAATGGACTAAATAAAGACGCGGTAAATTCGCAAGAAAGACAAATTAAATCCTCGAAGTATTTAAAGTTTGGTAAACGCGTAATGGCGGCCATCGAAAGACCCATTCATGTTAGATGACCAAAAAAGAAAATGAATTGTCTGCAGACGAGATGTTATCTTTTTTGGCAACGGAAAAGGATATATAACACAGACGGAATGAAAGGATGAAACATTTTATCGCTCACACATGTCTGTTTCCTATTCCATGTATACTGCTCGCCCGTCTTGTCTGACCTCGAACCGCCTGACAACGAGACCTCGGCAGGTTTGACTGTTGTACCGTTTAAATTCAACCAGTGTTGCGCGACCTGAATCGTGATTAAAATTTCAAATAACTACGGTTTTTCCACGATCAGGTTATTCCTTACAAATGCTAAAGCGAAAATGTACACAAAATTGACATAAATTATACCGCCCGTACCGAGGCATTATTTAATCAGACATAAAGTTATTTGCTTTGTTGCTCGCGCCCTTTTTACGAATCACAAAAGATGTCTCGACATGCGCAATTGGATAATCGTTTTTCTCCTCTCAAGGTCAACTTCAATGTCAGATGGCCAGCTGCATTGCAGTTGTGTTACCTTGTTGGGCGCACTTACCTAGCTACAAATGGGATATTTATGTGTCCAACCAATCGCTTCGTCGCGTGAGGTCAGAGCACGCGCAACGCATGATTTTGTTAACTAATTGATTTTTGCTGCTTTTGCTCCAGTTCCATACATTTTATGCCATCTTATATCACACCAGCATAGCCAAAGAAACGAGCTGTAACAACACATGAAGCATCTCTTATTTGTTCAAATAGAGAAAAAAACAAGCTCGGGTACGAACCCTGCTAGCATTTCAAACAGAGACTACAGATGTGCGCAGCTTACGATGAATCACATATATGAGTTTCGTGTTTGAGTTAAAATCAAGCTATTTTAAGCGGTCACGATGGGGGTGACAGCCAATCGTATGAGCCAACTAGGTTACCAAGTTTCTGCTGCAGAGTTGTGCACCCTTAGCTGCGGTTACGCCAGCTCAACGATGAGTCACTACTGGGTCCGCGATTGAGGGCATTTTCTGATATCGATTGGCAGATTATTCTGTCTAAGAGTACAATGTCGCACGCCACAAGCCGTGTACCGAATTTGGTGCCTCTATGGGTGGTCCAGGTTACGAGGTTTAACAACCGCGGCATCAATTGGAGATCAATGTGATTAAACACAAAGGAGGTTGGCGATGTCCAGATTATTTATGATATTCCCCGTGTGCTTCTTGTATGAGCCATCTATCTGATACCGTCGACTATTGGCATTTTTGTGAAACAGAAAAAGACCGATGTCTTTAATGCGGAAATTAGGTTATGGAACGTGGACCATAAATAAAGGCGCGTGAATATCGATTCAATTGATTTCATATTATCCAGGTCAGCATGGTTTCTATAACTTATACTACTTACTGGAATTTGAATTAACAAATGTGTGGTTTTTAATGGACCTGCACATAGACCAACTGAAAATGGCTATGACAAATAATTATTATCCGGATAGACACCGGTTCCCAAATGAAAACATTTTGAGGCGCCCAGGACAATTATGAGCTCTGTTTAATTGTTTGAAGAATTTGTCATTTAAAATTAAATGGTACACCAGGTCGATGAATGTAGACATCGGGTGTGAAAAGATATCCGAAGATTCTCTTTTTGGATTCTGGACAGAACCCAATGAGCCCAACGTCAGCTAAATTGAAACCTTCCCAGTGAAACCGCTGTTCCCATTTCGACAAACGTGACCGTGTGTCAATGTGGTACGTCCGTGGCCGTCCACAGCCGTGACCAATCGTTCTTGGGTGATAAAAATCGTCTTACGGGATAAATGGTGTTCTTTTTATATTTTATACACGCACAACCCGCTATAAATGGGAATTTTAGTAATTAGGCGATCAAGCTCGCAGGTATAAAACCACGTGCACGGTCACCTTGTTGTCCGAATCGTTTGGAACCCTTTTCTGCACACTGTGAGGTTTTCGGATTAAAAAGTACAGAAAAACGGATATTATGTGCAACGCCAAATGTGAAACTGCAGTTGCATTATAATAATAATGACGGTAATCGCTTTATTAAGGAAACGAGGATCAAAACTTTCAATATGAAAAAAATATAATTGGCAATGCTTTTTACGAAAACTGCCTCTGAATTCCTACTTCAGCTATTCGGCTGAAACTAAAAATCGGGACTAACAAGGAATCACCGAATTGCAATATACAGCCGTTCTTGTAGAGGCTAAGCGGCATAAGCCTTCACATTTGGTCGAAGACATCCACGTTTAGACAAAATTGAATAGAGGCGGTGGGGGAAGAGGTCACCTAATATACGAGCAGCAATGAGTGAAAACGAGTTCAATTGCGTTGAATCACCGTCTCTTTTAAAAACTATATTATTTTAAAAAAGCCTCGGGAGGGTTTACGAGTAAATAATTTAAGGCAAACGAAAAAAGGCGGAGTGTTTGCTACACGTTACAGGAATTAATGATGGGAAATCATTCAATAACCGTTTTTTGGGGGGGAACCAAAACAGTACCCCAACACAAACTAAGAAACAGTTACGACGGAATTTACTGAAGACTTCATCTGTGTGATCCCTCATAGATCACCAGCCGTTGAAAATAACACCAAGTAATTTTTATTTGAACTCGTGGCGAAATTATGGAGTGCAGCAATCGCGTTCAGCATAACGCCATTCACAGAAAAACCACTAGGTTACCTAGGTGGTGGCCTGTCCGAACTGTTGAGCATAATATATTTCGTCTTGGAGTCAGGACGTCAGCATCTGCACCGTGGGGACACACCAAATCGCCGGGAAACTTCACCATAAATCCCCAAAGTACAATTAATCCGCTAATTGCGCCCATAATGAAGTCTGATTTGCATACACACGAAAGAGTGGTTTCTTTTTGGAAGGTTGGACACACACCATTGGATCAGCCCCTTGCGGCATTCAGCGTAGAATGAAGACTGATAAAATCAAATTTCAAATGGGTACAATTAGATCACGATATGGTTTGAACTTCTGAGTGTGTATATCGAAAAATACGCACCCGAGATAATTGCACACACATTCAAAGAGAATGCGAAGTACAGTCTGACTAATACTTTAAGATACTTCGTTATTTTTCGATGACGTCAGAAAGTGCACCATATAGGTATCCACCAACCACTCAAGACGTTTCAGCCCGTAGCTATTTTGTCTGCCAATCCGCGTAGACAGGAAGCACTTGATTGCGTGTGTCACCATGGTCAAACGAAGTTGTCGCTTGGGGGGTCAAGTGCACCTGATTCACACGAATTTTCATGTAAATCGAATTAACTGTTAAGTAGCCGCCTCATCCTCTATAGACGATCAATTAAATAAATAATTGCATTTAGAGTTCAATTAATAGGCATAACAAAATGCGTATCTGTTTGTTGACTCGTAAAACGGGCAATACTCACGAGACTTCGCAAAGATCATCGGAGATTATTTGCACCAAACCAGGTTTTAAAAGCCAAAGAAACGGATTGGCAAAATCAAAACTTTGCTCTTTCTAGTCGCACACTGACATGAAGCCTCCTCGAACTGAGTTATAATTGGTGTAATATTTGTACGTAACGAATTTGTACTTCTGGTTCATGAGAATGTATTTCGGTCCCACGTGATTTGGTGGGTAAGACTTTGCGACAGTATTTAGCCGACCAGTCGGTAGCCTCCAAAGGGGTATTGAGTGGGTTTACTTTCAATTTAAATAACTTTATTGAAATCGATTATGCATTGATCAAGGTTGCATATTTTAGAATTAATTGCCTTTGTCTTGAGTTAATCGTTGTAGTCGATATCTAATTGACGACACGTACGAATTTTTTGAAATGGTTGTAGAGTCTTCACTATAGAGACATCAATTCCACCAAAAACATTCTAGAATAGTTTAATAACGAGGCGAATACACACGCTGAATTATGATTCTTATCGTCCTACATTTTTCCAACAAATAGAGAAATAATCGGGTGAAATTATTCTCAATTCTCGCTTTCATAATATGAGAGCAACATGGAATTTTACATTGAGATTAGCCAATGATACACTTATGTGTATTTAAGAACAAATATCAAAAATGAGAATCGTAAAATTTCGAAGATTGCAGGATTGCGGATTCGTGACAAATGCGGTGAACGTGTGGTTTCTTGGGCTGTGAAAAATCCCATTAGCCTGACGGACCGACAACCAGAGCCTCGCTCATGGAAAAGTACACAATGCCATACACAAGAACTTCTAACAAACGTACGGCTACAAAGTGCGCCTCTCACGGTGACTCGAGCCAAATGACGGTGAAGAGAGGCTACAATTAGCTGGTGGTGGTGAGCCTGTGCAGTTCCTTGTCCGGCTTGTAAATCCAACGATCAGGATACCTCGTGTGTGCTAAGGTCGAGGGGTGCGGAATCGAAGAGGCAAGGAAAATAGAAGATGGAACCCGTTGAAAATGGTCATTCCCCCTCCCCACCAATGACAAACAGTCTCGGCTGCTTAAACAAAAGGATATCTAGGCCCATCAATTGGTCACGTTTGGTCGATTTCCTATCGAGGGTATTTTTGCCTCAATTTATCCAAACTAACGGAAATAGTGTTTCGAAGAATTCGGGTTAATTAATGGATTCGGGTGCGTGCAAACAAATAAGGCAGTTTATTTAATTATTTTGCACTGGCATTCAGATAATCACATGCAAAATGTTGACTCCCGATAATCATATTTACTGTCATTGCATGTGATCGCGCAGCTTTAACCAATCACATGCAGCCATTAATTCATACTATATTTAGTCAATATTGTGGTGTAAAATAGGGAAAATAATCAAAAAAATATTTGCTTATAGATGAACAGATCACTCCCTTTATTTTAGATGTAAAATTACTCGCGATAAAGCAACCAGAGGGCAATTGTGGTTTCAAATTTGATTATTAAGTGTTTGTGCAACATTTCCGGTCCCATGGTTTCTGACCAAGGCATTCATAAGCTCCGCACCGCAGAATATGTCTTTTAATTAAGAAGTTATCAATGCATTTGTCTTGTAAAATCAAAACTTCGATGCTCCCAAACGTTGATCTCTCCGAAATAATTCCAAGACATTTTTTCAAAAGATTTATATTCCTTTCAAAATCCTCCCAAAACCAAAAGCCACACCACTTTTTACTGTTTACATGGATGGAGAGAAATGGATGACAATTCGTTGGTGATTCGTTGTTTTTGTTATTAGTATGACGTACAATAGCCGGTCTTCGGGCTGATAGTGAGACAAAACGATTATAAGCTCAATTCGAAATGTAATAGGGAAATAGTTTTACAGTGATTAAAAGGGGCTCGTTTCATAGAATCTGGGGTATTGGCTTTCATCTAAGTCCAAAGGCGATATTTGGAATTGGGGGTGGGGCGTTGAAGGGATGCGTAGGGGGGCGCATTGGAGTGTCGCTGAAACCGATTTAAGTAATACATGTGTGCGTTCAGATGGGCGCATAAAATGCTCATTTTTCCGAGAATTTTGGGAGAGCTGTGGTGGAATATACTGGCGATATATATATATGTATAAAGTAGACTAGATGTTCTTTTTAAACCAACAAAGCACGACACCGGTGCATCTTACGACGAGGGTCCGGGATAATTCGTGTTCCTATCGTCTGTTCGCAGCGATGATGACGAACAGGACGCTTTCATGCATTGCTGCTGCTGATGTTGATGATAGCCAGAACCGCTGGCGGTATGTGTGGAATGTCGAAGGAGGCGCTGGCGCTTTTGGGGAGGGATAAACTCGATGTTTGGGTTGTTCGAGTTGCTACGGGTCGCCTGGAGACCGTTGGACATAAAGCGGGAACTTTGCCCAGCAAGATCAGCAACAAAATTGGGAAAATATTGGCTGCCGGTGTGGGGTGGCCATAAGTTGAGGCGTTGCAGATTGAAGTTAGGAGTATTGTACAGGGGAACGTCTAAGGCGGCAGACGATTGTCGGAAAGTCTGGACGAAACGAATAAAGAAAACGAATTAGCACAGTGAAAAAATGCGCAGAGAAGATGCTTACAAGAGGCTAGTAAAGGCCTGGGAAAGAACAAAGGCGTTTGGTGGTGAATATTTCTCACACGATCAAATACGCTCATTTGAAAGTTACTCGTGCTGTGTCACACGCATCTTCGGTGAACGTACACACACACACACACACGATGCTTCACTGTTTAGTCAAACAACAGATAAGTCGTTTTGAAAAATCCACGCGTGTGAACACTCCGCAACATAAAAGGATAAAACGGTGCTCCTTCGAATATACTTCCGAATAAGTGGGTATCTATGCCGTCAAAGCATTACTGTGATGGAGGGGGGGAACGCTGCATATATAAATTATTCTCTTCAAAAAAGTCCAATTTGTGCTCCAAATTGTCTTACAAAGCTGACACGCAAATAAATGTTTCCGGGATGAACAAAGATGACAATTGCGATGAAACGTTTCGGTGGCTTGCAAGCACACACACACATAAACGTTTTATTGATCAGATCAGGAACTTCACTGCACCATCACACACACACCCTCGCTGGTATACATGCCTAGAACCCGTGTTCACACCGATTTCGTTTGTGTGAAAACGACACCGGATTTTGTGTGAATTCGCACAAGAGAAACGTGGAATCGACGGCGGCTACACAAATAGACCACTTACATTATTAGAAGACGGGCCAGCTTCTGAGGGGAGGTTGACACCGTGGAAGAGTTGAATCATTCTGGCCAGGGGATCCAGGCCTGGATTGACGCCAGGAATAATTCCAAATGGCGGCGCTTGGGTGTTTGGAGTGAGAGACGGTGGGGTGGATGACGCAATTAACGCATCCATTGCCATCTAAAACGAAGAAAGCACGGAGGCGGTGAAGAGAACACAAATCTCGAGGTTGTCAGAAAGACAGAATGTGCGCGAATTCGACAATGCACACACACACACACATACACACATACACACAAAGGCAGCGAAAGGGCGACCCACTTAGCGTGCCCATTGTCCGATATATCGTACCTCGCTCGCTCTCTCTTTCGCCGTGTTCACAAAGGCCTGACCGAGAATCGGGCCTGCACCACGAGTGTCTCGCATTTGGAACACAAACGAGCCTCGGCGCTGCATGCGCACACGAAAAGGAAGGCATAGCAAGGTCCCAGGCTGACGAGAGCGCTTTATGCGGAAAAAATGGCGCGAGTTCATCAAAACCAAATTCCGTAGGCAGTTATTATTACACTTCCTGGTTAACCCATGGCTTTTCGCGCAACACTGCGATGCTATTATCGATTATTAATTAATCGATTTTTTGTCACGACGACCAACTTTACCCAGGCAATCTAGGCCTCTGCATATCCAATTACTGCTCAAGGACGTTATGCTTTTAAAGTGCGCGTCGATTGACTGACGTGATGGCCGGGATGGCAGGCGCACGATAAAAGGGTAATGCGTGCGCAGCAAAGACGACGCCATGGTCGTTAGTGGGTGCGTACGTGCGTGCGCGCACGCACTAGGGGGGCGCAGCGTAACGCAGCCGGCGCTCGATCATTGGACGAACAGGGATGCAGCAAAATGCTGGCGTTTCGTGCGAGAGAGAGACGGGAACTGCGAGTAAAATGATGGTGATGATGATTCACGCCACCGAGACAGTTGCGTTGGTGATCTAGCGCACGCTTCATACACATCTACTCTTTCGAATGGGGGCTGATTGTTCAGATACGGCTTGCGGGAGAGAACGGTGATCTCACGGAATTACGCGGCGATTTCGATTTTTACGAAAAACCATGAAAAATAATGCAGTCATGTTTCGGCATGAGGTATTCTCCTCGACCTTTGTTTGACATTTATGGCATCCTTGGTCGTTTTTCATTTACAGATTGGAGACAGCAGACGAAGATGTCGTAGTTCGGCTTACGCCCATATTTTAGAAGTTGGTTTAAATGTAGTCACAAACGGAAACTTCCAGGGTACATAACCACCGGATGCTGACAGCCTATTGGTTGGCAAAGGTAGAGGTTGTCGAAATGCGTTAGGTACTCTAATTTAAACACGCAAGGTGCTTGAATGACCATATACTCCACAAAGACTCACCTTCCACATCCCTCTATTTTGATCCAAAACTGCCGGTGCCTGGTCGAAAGTTTTCTCCCGAATAACGGTTAAATCAGTAAACATCTTTTGTTTTTCGGATTCAAACCTCTGTTTCGATTCCTCGTCATCTGGAGCAACAGTATTGCAGAATCGATTAACTCTCTCCAATGTGGAAATCCAATGAACCACAAGGTCTGGAACTCTGGGCGGAGCTTGAGTGGCTAGGTTCATCAGCATTTCCGGGGTTAGTTGGGACATTCCCGTCGATGTGGAGGGTTCGGCAGACACGAAAGGAGAAGACGGGGCAACGTTTGAGACAGAGGGTTTACATTTAGCTTCCGGTGTTCCTATATCGAAAAAGAGGAAGATTTCGTTACATTTCAATGACCCGATCACAAACGCCTAACCGTCCTCGTGATTATCCTGCCAAAATAAAAACGCCCACACAAGTGTTTACCGGTGGTCTAGGGAACGGGAGCTATGCAATATTCCGAACACTGTTTACGTCATGTTGTCATTAAATGCTAAATCAAAAACACCGGCTCAGTAGGAGTTTACGACACCACAAAAAAACATGAACAAAAAGTCTGACAATGCACGCACGCATTACAGTCTCCCAATCTGTAACATGAAGCCTCTCACATATGAAGTGACATCCGTCATCTCCTCTATTCTTGTCAACCTACCTCTTCGACCAGTGCGAAGGCTCTACTGATTCCTACAAGAATGGCTTCATATCGCAAATCGGTCATTCTCTAACTGCCGATTTTAGTTTCACCAGAAGATGGAAATCAAGAACTCAGAGACGCTTTTATCGAGTAGTTTTGGCACTTCTTTTATAATGCTGAAAGTTTTGGCCTTCGTGACCTGAATGCAGTGATTACCATTAAAATACCTATTGTAGGTGTTTTGTGTGGAGACAGACAGTGAGGCTGTAGCCAGTTAAATCAAACAAAGAAAAAAATCGATAAGGCGCCTGAAATGACTTCAGGTGTGTGGTTTAATTGAATCGGGGGTTCGAAACAACATGATTGCGATTTATATAATTCATCCCGAAGTAACGTAGTAAAGCGCTTAAACCGTGTCAATTCTCACGTCGATAGTCGCACAAATGTGATTGTATTTTGACTGCTTCCTTCAAGCGGATGAACCAGCTTCTCTGGAATATTTTCACAAGCGGCGTCCCCTGTATCGCCCATGGATGCTGACAGCTGCAACCACGGGACCTCTCATGTAGTTAGAAGCCTTTATTCTTTGTAAATGAGGTAGTAAAAATACCGAGCACACATTGACATAATGAGGATATGAAGCCATCTATGTTACCGAGAAATATGGCCACAATAAGGGAACATCTGGAATGTGCCTAAGAGGGCTTTATGTCAAGAAATAAGCCGATTCGTTGTTGTTTTTTTCCAAAACAACGGTTGCTTTACTTCGATTTGTGTGATGGACGTGAATGTGCGTTCGCGAAATTGTGCGCGTACACAAGACACACCGATTCGGCACACACACACACACATACACACGAAATAGCACAACACCGCCAGTTCAGCTGATGTATGGCTCGAAAACGTGCAGTCACCGAGTGGCTCAGGTTTAAATTTTACCAATCGTTGCATAAACCCACATTAAAGCGCAAATAAACGTGCGTAAAACCTGCCTCATATTACTGTTACAATTTACTCACACATGCATAGGGGATACAGTTAGCGAGTCGCATTGGAGACGTACCAATTGCGGACACATTTTCCACGGTACCAGCCAAAAAGCCCTCGGAGATGGAGGCCTCAGAGAATCGCTTCCTCCGGATCGGGGAAATCTTGCGGGTTAATGACCTTGACCCGGGCCGATCGCGCTTGACCCCGGGTCGAATTAGCGGGGCCGGCACAGCAGCATCGGCAGACGGAGAGGTGTTCAGTTCGGGGTTTGACACCGTTCGGGCGACGCGCTGCTGACGTAATTTAGATTCCAGTGTCGCTGAATCCACAGATGGGCACCTGACCGTGTCTAGAGTTCCGCTACAAAATTTGTACAGATTCATCGGGAGGATGGATTCGTGAATGCAACTCGAGTGTCTGGCCCGAGCCGGGGAACTGTCTATCGAGGTTAGATCTTGACTGGGACGCCTCGACGGACGAAATTCGTGGTGTAGTTGCGGCGTGGTACGCCTGATGACCGAACGGCTCGTTCGAGTAAGGGATTTGACACGGGAGTATAGATCGGAGGCGCTGGCGCAGCACGAAGAGACGTCGTCATTGGACGGTACACAGGGCAGACTTTTGGAGAGACTCGAGAGCTGGCTTTCAAGGTCGTCAGGGTTGTTGATCTGCTGAAGGCAGACGTTCGGAATGAAGTCGCGGCCGTAGAGATGCGCGGAGTCCTTGGTTATGATGCAAGTAGGGTCCAGGATGTTGGGAGTGCCCGCATTTAGATGGCTTGGCAGTTGATCCGTTGAACTAGAGGGAGAGAGATGGAGAGAGCATTCAGAGTAAGCATCTTTGAAAGCATAATTCAAATAAACAAAGTGGGAAAACCATGTGAACACAAAACAGGAGAACTTACAAATTTACGGGAGGATATGATCTGGTCATGAACATGAAGCCACGTAAAACAACACTACGCAGTAGGGTTTTGCCCCTTGCTATCCGTTAAAGCATACGCGGAAATAAGATACCGGGGCAATTGAAATTTGATTGTGGCTTTTCAACTCGACAGTGTGGTCTGAAACCATTCAACACCACACAACATCGAAAATTATAATTCGTTTTTCTACTACTACCACTATTACCAGGGCATAAACATGTACGTATTGCGATGATTGTGGAAAAGAATCTTCGAGTTAAAACCCCAACATTGTTAGCTAAGCATAATCAACAATATTTTCAATGATAATAGTATCTTTATAAGAAAGGAAATTTGACAAAAGTAGCGTACCAATTCGCCATGAGTTTGGGGGGTTCTGGGAAGTCGAAGTGGCCCTTGTGTGGAGCCCATAGACGACGGATTTTGTGGTTGGGTCCAAATTGAACTTCCTGATTGGACCTGGGAGGTGAGACTTTATTTTCCAATTTTTGTTTGGAGGTTGAACAATCTAGAGGTTGGCCCTCCTTTGGGGATAAACCCCGACATTCGGTGGTCTTTCGCTTCTCCAATCGTTCCACCATTTTGAGAATTTCTTTGGGGAGTCTTAGAGGCTGAAAGTAAATCATAAATAAAATAGATACCTTCAATAAATTATCAATTAAACTTGGCGGCCATACATCGCGTTAAAAAATCGATAACGTCACACCGCGTTTTTTATCGCGTGGGGAGCGCGACTTCCACGGCTGCTCCGACGGTTGAACGGTCATAATGCTCGCTCTGTTGGTGAGATACCTGGGTTCAAGTCCCAGATCAGGCCGCCACTGGTGGCACTGGAAACTCCGCCACCTGTTAACACATTCCCGAGATTTGTCATAGCAACACGCATGAAGCCCGGTTTATCCTCTAGTAAAAGATGGTGCGTATATTCGATTTTATTTTTAATATGGCTACTCCGATTAAAGTATCAGAAAAAATGCGAAACACGATTGGCCCCGGGAACATCATCAGTCCTCAAGATTCTTCGTGGAAATTAAATCTTTCAAGCGGGCTCATCCACAAGTGGGAGATGTCCGTAAAAAGAAGGTAAGCAACTGTTAACCCAACAATAAGACAAGAGAATGACTAATACTGGGGCTAACAGTCGGCTAAAGGGCCGTGTCTAAGATATAGTTTAAATAGCATGGGCATAAAACTGAAAAACGCAATAGATGGTCTACCTTGAGAAACTTGAGTTTAAAATCTTCGAACCGTTTGTAGACCGCTACTTTAGAGGATTCCGCCGCGGCTCCATCCACCCCGACCTGAGTCCGCGAATTTAGAGAATCCGTGTCTAAATGCAGGTAGGATCTCCAGTTTGTTGAATTGAAGCCCCAGTGAATACAATTTTCACAGTCAGATTCACTGTGGTGATGACCAACAAAACTCGTCGGCGAAAACAGTTTCCCACACCCATGGCATAGGATGCACTCAGAGGTCGCAGTTTTGTACAAAAACGGGTAAACCCGCCCTTTCTGACTTCCAAAGCAATCGTGAGTCACCTCGATGAATGTTTCTAGGCAATCAGACTCTGTTTTCTCATCGGTCACGCCAAGTCCCTTCAAGGCATCTTTCAGCGAAGGTCGGGTCCGATTTCCACGGAGATACTTCAGCATTCGCTCGCCATCGGATTTTCGTATCAACCCACAGGAAGTAACCTCGCTGGGTAAAGCACTACATCCGTGAAGAGTGGCTAGCTGTAGCCTGGAGCACTTGGTACAGGAGATGCGCAGGCGTGTAATGGCCTGTCCGATTTCTTCAATATCGATGTCGTGTAGAACAAATCTGAGTAAATGCGGTAGGCAGAGACGCACCTCTCCCCAGACATTAAATCCCATCACTTTCTCCCCCTCAACAATGCTGTAGACGATTTCACCGGCTTCTTCGACCTCGTGTTGTCGCGGAATTGAACGAGGGCTTGTAGGTTCGCTGGAAATGCTCGCAGAAGGCGTTGGATCACGTCGTTGTTGTTTGTGGGGAGTCGGGAGAAGCGGGTGGTTAGCTTGTTCCCGGAAGGCGTTTTTGTTAAAAGTATTCAATAGCTGTCGGAGGAATGGCGATAAAAGGGGCGAGTTCATAGCAAGGAGATTAAGATAATGGGAATGGATGTCGGGAGGTAAAAAAGCAGTAAGATTAGAGAATGATGGCGGCGGATGGGTGAGGGTGGAGGCGGGGGGGCCAATCGGATTGTGGGAGACTGTTAGATCCTCAACAGATTTTCGTAGATTTCGCGGCAATAGAGAATTCATTGTATTGATTTTATCAGGAAATATATGGCTCTTGTTGTTCTGATGCGACATTATTAATTTTAGCGGTGGTTCTAGTGTTGTGGCTGTTGTTTAGCGTAATCCACAAGCCATCGGAAATTTGGAATAAAATATAGAAAATCCCGACGCTAAAAGAACCACAAGGACAGTGTCAAAGGTCTTCTGGAAATAAGGCGAGATACAGACGTGGTGGTAGAGAACGGCACACACCGCAGCGGCGTTGTTATAGCAATGCGCGTACGACGCACACAAAAAATGTCGGAACGCGTTGGGAAGCACGTGCGCCCTTCGAGTGCGGTGTGCAACCGAAAGCCAGACTGTAGTTGGTCCAATGCACAGTTGGCTGTGGTAGCAGACACAGCGAGTTGGTTTTGGTAGGAGCGCGCTTGGCTACTAGACGTCCTTCGTGTGGATAAAACAGACGGTTAGCATGTACGTCTGGTGAACTTTTGACTGCATGCGCGCAATCCACGAACATGGCTGCGTCAGCCAATGGTGTGTGTGTGTTTCAAGGCATCGATTGTCCTAAATCGCTAAGGTCATAGACAGACAAGTGCACGTACGCACGCACCTAAGCGCACATTTAGGATCGGTGATTGGCTAGTTATAATCGGATCATTTACTTAACAATACCCTTTGTCTTTATAATAATAATAATAATGGGCTGGAGTGCATTTATGATAAATATAGGAGGATGTTCGCCGATTATTTTCAAATCAGGCATTACATACGGCCGATTTACCTTGTTTTACATATTTGTGTAACCTTGCCGTTGAACTTAGAGAATAACTGTGCATTTTAAAATTTGAAAAAAAATGAAAACGGACAAGAAGGTAACAGAATTGTATCGCGTGTTCCACATAATACAATAACGGTTCTGTGCAGAAAGAACCAAGCCGATTTGTTTAAATGACGTAAATGTAGCAGCCAATCAATAACCACCCAGTTTCTTGAGGTCGCTCACGCGCGCATTCGCGCGCCCATGCGACTCTGCGTCGTTTCTGTGATTAGTGTTCTCTAGTTCGTGCTCCCTCCCCGTAGAGTGTCCCGTAAATCAGTTATCCCGCAAGCCGCCGCCGCCGCCGGTGTATATCAACTTATTGAGGGTCCCGATGGCGTGTCCTGGTAATCGGTCGGTCATCGATTCTTTGGTGTACGCAAGTAGTTTTCACGTTAAAAATAGTGAAGGGTCACAGGACATGTGGAAATTGCAAATAGGCCCTTAATTCGGCGTAATTGACTTGATAGGTTTGCTGGAATGGGGTACGGGGAGTGATGTGTGTTCTGGAAATATGAAATGGTTTCGGCATTCTGTGTGTAAACACCAAAGGCGCTATATTTTTGATTGCACTTGGCCGATGCCACGCCTCAATCTGTGAAAAACGTGAAAATTGAATGCTGTCGCACCATGAAAAGATAGAAACTCCGATCAAAGCGTATCTAGAGACGTGAGCATTATAATCCTTTAGACAATTCTGCTAGAGGTCGTGTTATTCAGGCTCAAGGCTCAAAATAAACGCTCCAATTTGTGTTTTATGCATTGCTATTTCATGAAAACTGGGGGTTTTAAGGATATTTTCGTTAAACTCAGAAGCTCTCTTGGAAAAAAGCGATAGCATGGTTTAAAGAGTAGCAAGTCCCGTGATTTTATGAATCACATTTTTTTATAAAATCGGACACTAGTGGCATGAAAATATAAAAAAAATTCCCATTCTCCCAGTTTACCAACATTGTAGGGAAATAAATAATGCTTAACACGCTCTTTCTCCATATTTATAGCAAGTAGGCGGAGGTAGAGGAGAATGGGGTTTTAGAGTGAGGCATCCCCGAAGCATACTCTGTGGGTGGCTATTTTTTGCCACGCGTTCATTCTTGCCTCTCAAGGACATGCCGCAGATAACCGCCACCAGTCAGTTATACCGGCCATCCCGCTGTTCCTATGTATGTGCCTTACATTCAGCAATAATAATAAAACATTTATGCAATCTATAACTGAACGATCAAACTCCTCGTGTTGGGGGCATCACACGAACGAGATCTTCGGCAACAGCTCCGGTTGTTGTTTGAATAATTGTGGAGTCTCCGTGTTTTGGTGGTGGTGGTGGTGGAGGAGGAGGAGGAGGAGGAGGAGGGGGAGGAGGAGGAGGAGGAGGAGGAGGAGGAGGAGAAGAAGTGTGGGGACTGGAAAAAGGAGAACATTCGGGGGGAGGTGACTGCTGTTTTTGCTTTTGTTGTTAAACATTAACCTTGTAATTCTGGGCCGTTCCTATCGAGGACATCTTGGGGCGTTTAGTCAGGAATCACCAGTACAGCGATTCAGAGATTTGGAAGTTATTTATCTAGCGAAAATTCCATGCACCCGAGTAGTCGACTTCAACTGTCTCTTCACTTGCATACGAGTGTGGTTGTAGTCATATTTTGTTACGCAGCGTGATTAATCGCGTCTCTAAAATGGCTATATAATGGGTGGGTAGCTAATATGATGAAACCAAGTCGCATTTAAGCTGCCTCAAGAGGTTTCGTGAAGTGTGAGAAAAATCGAGACCCAAATGAAATTGGACACCTGAGAATGTATCCCACATTTTGTTCATTAATAGTAGAATGGGTTGGAATAGCGTGAACAATGTCCTACATCAACCTCCACTGGTTGTCACTCGATTTCGAAAGTAGCCAGCAAATTCAAGGGACAGTGAATTCCATCTGGCTGTAGTTAAATTAGCCTTTCCTTCTTCCGTATTGACTGTTAATTTGGGTATCAAATTACAATTTCAAACGTGCACACCCGTAAATTAGAGGGACAACTAGTTGTGGTTTCTGATGCCCACCCTGAGTTCTGGCACACCCAACCCCTCGGTCCCCCCTCCACCCGGTACACCAACGACAGATTTTGATTTATTGAACTGCCACCGCAAATTCTATGCCCTTGTCACTGTTCGAGGGAATGCTTTGCGATACTTCAACCAGGGGCTGATTATGGTAGCCAGTTGGCCGATTGTGATCGATTGAGTTGCTATCCAAAGACCCTGTGTTTTGAACTGCGTTTAAATTTACTGTGAATGTTGTTTTGGAGAATGCTGTAGATCCTCTTGAAGACAATTTGTCCAACTATGATAAATACGTGTTTCTGTTGTTATGACAATGGGCAAATGGTCCATTATTCTGCAACACGATTTGAAAATCAGCCTTATTGGGTTAGGTACCCACTTAAAGCATAAAATTCATAGTCAATTTGAAGAATGCTGTATCTGTTACAAAGTCCATGATATCCTTTTGATAATTCAAGGATCCCCTGTTGTCAATCTCTGAAACTAGAGCAATCTATTCCAACGAATGCTGCTTCGATTGATAAAAGTTCATTGTCAATTAATGTATAATTGGTAATATAATTTTCGAATACATATGCATCTGTTCATTTATTCTAAGAGTGTCAAATGAAGCGGCTACAGCACCAGTAGTCAAATCAATGATCGGACGGTTTGACTGACACAAAGGATTTAATTGACTGAACCTGGTTGGTTGTAGCCAAGAAAAATTTCCAAAACTACTTTCCAACAAAATAAAAAATACAAATAACCTTTGGGTATTCGAACTTTCCCTGGCCGATTTAACTAAACGAACAGAATCACGAGACCCTGCAACACAGGCAACAACGGCACCAACAACCATTCCAGCAATGCCCCCACCTGATCCAGGTACTGGCGATTCTAGGCTCAAACTCAAGGAGAGACATGTCCGTGAAAAGAGCCGTCTACTCGATTGCAACAACATCAACCGCCTTCGCATATCGTAAGTGGGAAGATCAACCGAAACTGACGACTCATTTTGACGATATGTAAATGACAACTTTCGTCTGTAATTCAGTCCTGCGATGCCCTGAATAATTATAATCACAATTTTAATTGTGATAATTGCTTTACAAAATGTTGCATTATTATATAAGGAAACTATTGAGGAGTTCCTATTTTTGTACTTGTTCTAGTCGACAAAAGAATTTATGGGCAGCTAGAGGTTGTCCGGATTGCGAGATGTTGCCGTTTATGCTATTTAAATTAACTTGGTTAATTTATTTCTGTTCTTACGACTTCAACGAGCGCATAAGGGCGCACTTTCTTTTCCTTCCTTTGTTCCCCAACCCATTGTTTTTTTAAAGGCCGTGTTAAAAGGGATATTGGAATTGATCGATACATTTTAGATTTTCCTCTTAAGCGGGGAAGTAATTTTGGCCTCTTATCGACACTGCCGACGATTTTAAGCTCTGTTTTTTTGTACCTCAGCAACATTCGTGTGCCTGGTTGCCTCTTGTTCGCGAATCACTAGACATCAACATTTCTGGTAGCCTTTTAATGGAACAGAATAAGCACACACGGGTTATTGTCAATGCTGATGGTTGTTAAGTGGGGAAGAAAACACAAAAAATCGCTGTTTAGAATCAATTGTTTAAAACAAATAAAAATAATTTAAATCGCTGTCAGGAGGATCAAATATTTCTGCATTAAAAATCTTTCTGATTTCCTGCTTCAGCTATTCGGCTGAAACTAAAAATCGGGACTAACAAGGAATCACCGAATTGCAATATGCAGCCGTTCTTGTGGAGGCTAAGTGGCATTGCCTTCACATTTGGTCGAAGACATCCACGTTTAGACAAAATTGAATAGAAGGGGTGGGGGAAGGGGTCACCTAATATACGAGCAGCAATGAGTGAAAAACGAGTTCAATTGCGTTGAATCACAGTCTCTTTTAAAAACTATATTATTTTAAAAAAGCCTCAGGATGGTTAAAAAGTAAGAATATTTAAAGGAAAGTAAAACCACGAGAGAACAGTATATTATGGGGGGAATTATAAGAGTATGGACGAAGGTCTCAATGGGGTTTGAACTTACTCCAAGACGCATGTAACGGCGAACAAAGAAACAGATACAACGCATTTTTCCTAAGACGGCATCCACATGATCCCTCCAAGATAATAAACTGGTAAAAAATAACGGAGTGAAGTAATCGCCGGCGTGTCAAAATCTTCTCCCAGGGTAACCGTAATGGAGACGCATTTTATGCGTTCAGTAGGTGACCAGTCTACGAAGACCACTCGACTACCCCGGTGATAGTCTGCCCGAGGTGTTGGGAATCCTCATTCGTCTTTTGGACATGACATACAGTCAGGTTTCCGCGTATTTCATGAATGTAACGCCATTAGGTGACGTGTAATAATTGAAAGGACCCGAATAGAGAACTGCACAAGGCAGCAGAGGCTTCGTTTTTTTCGATTCGAACGTTTTGACCTCGGTTAGAGAAATGATTTTGATCCCAGGTTATCAACCATCCCTCCACACCATCTTCACACAGTTCTGATTTGATGCGGGAGCATTAACATTTATCCTTTAATTCCCAAGCCTTGGCCTGCCGGAAAATTTGCACCACTATTGAGGTGGTCGTCTACACGATAGGTGGGATATGGATGTGTGAGTTCGAAGCTCGACACAATGAAATAACACTATCAAACCCAATAGGATTTTACGTTGCGTAAACCCCTAATTTACATGAACACCGCAAGCAATGTGTTATCCAGTTTCTCTCCATGGAGTTATTACACTTTATTCTGTAAAACCTGGCTCATAATATCTTAAACAACGAACAGTATTTAGGTTAATATAAAATATAATAGGACACCAATTGGATCACAATGATTTACGGGAATTGTCTTTTTTACGTGCTTTTCATGCCTATGTAGGCACAATCCCGTTGCGTCTATAGACAATTTTTCACTTGACTCCTAATTAACATGGAGATGTCATTGATTTATGTAAAATGCAGAGTACTACCGCAAAATGGATAGATTATTCTAGCAAACTCAATGGCGCGGTAATGACCAGTGGCGAAATCGATACGCATTGCGATATCTTACACATTGCGCAGTTATCGTCTGGGGTGGCCACAGTTCTGTTTTTCACACTCGTCCTCCTTTTTTTAATCTACTACAACGGCATAAATCTGTTTAAATACACGAGTATCCTGACCATATTCCACACAAATGAGCGCGGATATAAAGACACCATGGATTGCTTTGGACAGAAATGTTGACCCAAGGTCAACATCCGAATGCATGGGCGTTGCGTCCAACAGTCACCTACCCGGGTGTATTCGGAATTTCGCCATATCTTTTTCCTAATTCGTTGTTTCTGGTTCCTCGAGGTCAACTCGACCCATATCAAGGTCTTCCAGAATGTTCGCTGTATTGCCCACACATGTTGTTCCTTTGTATTTTCTTCCGAGCCTCCAATGTTAAGATCGTCGGAAGGCTATTAAAATAATATAATTTCTTAGCGGTTTTACTATGTCTTTAATCACGGATGCAATCAGTGTTTTGGGCATCCATTGAATAACAAAGTTTTCCCAATGATACTTACGCTATGATGACAGGATATTTTGAACGGATATTGAGGGCTTATAGACTCAAAAAGCCTAACCCATTAATCTGCCACCACACTTCTCTCCTTATCGATCTACCCCGCAGAATGCAGAACCCCCATTAGAGTTTTCTCATGTACCCGTGTACTTTTGCGCAACTGACGACATAATGGCAGACGGCTTTGCTAGCATGCATTTTAGTCCACGATATGGTGTGGAGGCAAAACGTTATGGCCTGCTATTATGAACATGTCACTATGAGGGTATTTACAAGTGTGTGCGTGGGCGGGTGTGTTGCCAATTTACTCGCAGGTCTCGAATATAAACGTAAACCCTGTTCTCGAACATGGAAGGGTTAGACGTAGAAAATGTGTTAATCAGACTCACTGTTTCATTAACGTGCACCAACGTACATGTCTCGGATTTCCGAGGCACAATTGGAAAAATTCCAGGCGCGCATTTTACATCACCCCTAACCCCTCAAACCCAGCGTTTTTTCACCACCCTCACCCGAGTATCCCGAATCCGGGTTACTGGCCTCCTTTCCACACACCCCCACCTCCTTCCGCCTCCAACCCCACCCGCCATCTCCAACCGGTTTGGGTGCATTATGACACCGGACTGAACGATGGGCGCTGTCCAGTAATAAGGCCCGGTTACTTCGGGGACGTTGGGAGTTCATGCGGGTATATCTGCTTCACCCAACTTTCTCTCTCTCTCAATTAGAACATCTGGACGTCAGACACATGTAGACACAAGACCCCGAAAAGGTGGGTAGCATGTATGGGTTCTTCTGATTTATGTTTTTCTGGTGATATTTTCCGACTATTCTGCAGCCAGAACTGAAGTCAGGTTTCAAGATCAACAATAGTGGTTTGGGTATAGTTCTCGTATAGACTTTATTATTCATACGATGGTGACACAAAGGCCACTTTCATGCCAATCAGACGCCCCGATTGCCACTTCAAAAATGTCTCAAACCGAATTCACCCGCTATCAGAAACCTTTACGAATCTAATAATTATAATAATAATAATCATCATAATTGTTATCGCCGTATGACGTCATGAGGACACAAATTGTCTCTGAGTTCCTTTTTCACCAATTCTTGTGCAGATACAAATCGCGACAAATCGGGAATGACAAAATTGCTGCTGTTCTTGTGTGAATTAAATGTTGTAGCCTTCCCATTGGTCGAAGAGATTAGCATTGAGAACGTCAAGAATAGAGGTGTGTGGGGAGGGGGGGAATGAATATATATGAAGTGGAAAGTGAACAGCTTGTAAAATGGCGATGTATGACGGTGTCTTAGATTGAGTTCCAAAAGTATCCCCTAGAAAAGAATATTTCTTTTAAAAAATCTGACGCACGTCCACAAGAAGAAGATCGGAGGACAACGAAGACAAGAATACATTTGTTATTTTTCTGGTGGCTATAATTTGATCGCCTGTCGTCACAACACGACGAAGGGGGACCTGCAAAATTTGAAAGCAGCAAATACACTGAGAGGCAGAGGGGTGTTTGGAGCGCCAAGCGGAGAACTACCTCTGGTTGTCGTGGTGTCTGTCATGCGACTCTCTTGGTTATTTACCCTTATCTGGCCTCCCTCCTAGCACTCGACGCTTACCCATGGCTCCGGGTAGCTGTCTGAATTGGGAAGTGGCCACGCCCACCCTGGCGAAATGATTGACAGGCCGGCCAAACAAGGTACGGGTAGCCCGGAGGTCAAAGTCACGGTGAGGCCCCGTAAGCCCCAGCAGATCCCGGCGAAATGTGCGGACGAGAGAGGTTCTAAGGTCAGAAAGGTGGTTCTGTTCTACCACCTGGAGCCCTGGCTTGCGTTTGATCCTCGGTCTAACCTCGAGTGGCGGCACTGGCGATGTCATCTATACCCGATTCCCGATACGCCAATGACGCAGCCGTCTCAGTCTCTAGTATGAAATGGCAACACGAATCCCTGGGCGATACCGTGATGTAATCATCATCAGCATGCCATAATCATCACAGCATAATTAAACCCAGATGCCAATGTTTATGGTCACCTTGGGAAGGGGCAATTAAATTTACTCCTTTGGTATTTGCATGATGCATGCCTATGCTGCCATGGGGCACTGAAATTACCAGCATACGACTTAACAGCGTGTATTGTGTGTTTTATCGACCCAGAACCGACAGCGTGACTGCTAGACACGCCCCTTTTGATGGTGCGGCTTCAGAGAAGCCGTTAGGTGGAAGTTTGATGTGAACAATAATTACCCACGGACACCCCGACGGCCACCCAGAAAGCTCATTAATTATCGGGACAATAGACGATAACCTATTAACTCGATAGGCAGTAAGTGTCCCTAAATGTGTCCTTCGCCTTACCTACTGCTGCCATACATAATGTCAATCCACCTTCATTTACGAAATTAAAACGTATCTCACATTAACGAAATAAATTGAATGGAGCCATTTTATGTTTAGATGGAAAATAAGTGTTCAAGGGGGCCCAGCACAGCGATTTGGAGACGGTAATCGACTGCATCACCCGGAATTTAACCAGTCCGATTTTAACGTTTTGCGGCCCCTGGTTTTGTTAAGTTTTGGGTGATGCCGGGGCGGCATTCCTCCTCGTTGGGTGGCACTAGTGACGATGTCTTATTCTCTGTACGATTCTATACATCCGTTTTTATTTTTCGTACATTTTAATGTCCATTTTAAAGCTTTTTTCAAGGATCAAGCGAAGAATGAAACCGATTGTGGTGCATCGTGGTTCCTCTTTTGACTGTCGCGAATGAATGATACACAGAAATACGCCTGACATCAGACAAAGCGCTGGTGTGAGCGTCCATAAAACCAGTTATGTGGTAGTAAAGCTACGTTGTATCAATCCTTTGTATTTTCTATTGTATAAATCAACGGCTAGCAATCACAATTGTATCAATGACTTATATCGGATTGCAAGAATCGATCACCAGCAGGTGAGATGTTTGCGCATTAAGAATATAAAGACAGTTTCATAAAATTTAAAACAATTTCGGCAGTTTAATAACTCTAGTTCGCGAAGAAAATTGTTGCGTCAATGGTCGCTAAAAGAGAGAGAAGAACCAAGTTGGCTTTTTAAAAATCTTATTTATAAAACGAAGAAGAGTAGATTTAGCTAAAAAAAATTTACATCGCTGATTTTCATGTGTCCCTTAGGTGGTTTTTCCGGACGTAAATAAGTTGAATTCTAGTTAAATTTACAAAGGTTTATGGTAGCTGTTAGTTTTCTGTTACACTATTGGTCGGTTAAAAAAATCGATAACACGAGGAGCTACGCGAAATATGCACTCGAAATCTATAGGAATGCGGTTCGCTAAGTGCACTTGTTAATTCTTACTAAATGCCACGCTGAAAGTTAATCCAGACTAAAAAAAGGAAAATTAAAAATTTAGCAAACACACCAACTGACGTACACCTGAGCCCGACTTGCCCCAAAGAGCGATAAATTACAACTTGAATGCTAACATATTTGAAACCTAAGCGACATATAGCTGACGTATGTGTACGCGTTCAAATTGAGTATAGCCCCCCAATAACAGGACAACGCCACCACGTGGAGCTTCTCTTTTGAAACGGCCTCCCACTCATCTAACTACCACTAATTGTTGATTCTGTTTGAATCATTGAGATAATTTTCCCCAGAATGTTCGTTTTTTCCTCTACATATCCCCTTCTCTTCCTAGTGCATTGCCTTGTTTGAATGAGCTAACCCACTCTTTGAATTTGTGTCAAGTTTCAGTCAAGTAACCTCGTGTGCAAGCTTGTTTGAGCCAGCCGACAATAACTCGGCTAGTTGCATTTTAAACCCGACTACATCTCGACGTCTAGTACTTGAACTATATCTAACCCCACCTGGAAGTTCGCTGTTAAAGTGTGTTACCCTCCTTTGCTATGTTATATTTTAGTAACCGTACTCAGTAATAAACTACAGCGCGGTACGCGTTTTCTTCTAAAAGTCCGGACGATTGATTCAACACGAATAATACTTATTCTACTACTGATACTACTACTACTACTAATACTTCTACTACTATGTGGTAGTATTGTATGGAGGGTTGAATTAACCCTGAATATAGAATAGACGAATTGTCTGTAATACTGGTAAAACTCTATAAGCCAACCGAGACCTTTAACGAATGAAGACACGTGCAGCAACGTAGTCTAGAATATTCTTAAATGTGAGGTACAATAGTCAGTATAGTAAAACACAATTAATAGTTAAAGTTAGCAACCACCACATACTACTTCTAATACTGCTGCTACTACTGCTGCTGCTGCTGCTGTTACTACTACTACTACTACTACTACTACTACTACTACTACTACTACTACTACTACTACTACTATTACTTCTGCCATTCATCCCTCACTCCCTCGCGCCATTACCCCCTCCTTAATACTGTCTCTAGTTTCATCACATCTTAAGAACCGTTTTTCGTACTGGTTTGTTTTCTATAATTGCAGAATTGCATTATTCTCATGTTCCACATTTATTGAATGAAAAAATTATTTATCGTTGCGTGGTCAAATGGAGACTACTCTTGGAAAAAGTGGTCAAATATACGACAGATCGTAAATTCTTTACCCGAAATAATTTGCAGACATTGCCACGAAATCGTTTTCAACTTCCAAATTCGAAATGATGGTTTCTTGCTGAATTGACTTCATACCATAAAGATGTGGGCGGTCATTGGTTGCTGCTGTTGTTGATCAGTCTTGCCATCAGGTCATGACTCTTCGATTATACACGAAGGTCAACTAGTTGTCAAGTGCATCATTGAATTTCTTTTCGATAACGGGGCCAATGAGTGAACCATTGGTATAAATGATGTATCCAGGTCTATAAACGTTGCATAACATCGACGTCAATTGAATGAGTAGGAAAGACGCAATTTCCAACAGGTTTACGTGTGTTTAGATTGTATTATTTACGTTTCGCCGTCAGCTAGACGCGAGATCCCGTCACTTTAAATCGAGACCAATTGGTTTCCATGCGCCCGAGAGACCCACATTTGACCTCTATAGTAAATATACCCGGTGTACCCGATCTAACCAATGAGTATGCACAACCGAGATGCTAGGTTTACGTTGGTGCATCGGCTGCTTTTGATTGGGGGGGATGGGGGGCTCGCCACCGTCCAGGTGGTAGCGCCCATGGGGTTCTCGGTTGGCGCGGGAGTCTGATGAGCAAATGAAACTAAGGACTTGAAGTTGATGTTAGTGGTGCAAAGTGGTAAAATTTATCCGAACATATATAAACTTATTATAAATAGGGCAATAAAAACAGCTCCCATTAATGTTTATCAGCTAGATCGGCTGGCACTGGGGACGCCAACCGAACATATTCCCGAGAAAAATATTGACAACCCCCCACGGTTTATTCTATGGTAGGAGAAAGCCCTTCAGTGAGTGGCGTGAGGCCAATGGTAGGGGAAGCGGATGGCTGATGAGTCCAGACAATGTGCGGGTATTTTCCCCAAACTCTCGTCCGCTTGATCATCTCGGGAATCTTGAATTTCTTCCCATCCTAGATATGCGAAATCGTCCCCCAGTGCTGCATAGGAAGGTCAGTCAAACACGGCGGTTGAAAAGCCCGACATAAAGGACAATCGAAGATATTTTAACTGTTTAAACCGCGTTAGGGGGTTAGCTACGATACGTACTCACATTGAATCGAGGTTTAAATACAGCCAATCGCTTCTCTATTTCACGATCAAGCTTTAAAGGGTGCGTGTTAATGATTCTAAATTCGGAATAGACTTGAAAATGATTTTCTGAAACACCGGTGATGTCTTAACACGTGTGAAAAGCTCTCCCAATGTACCTTGAGGTTTTTTGGATGTCGTTAAATGAGGGTAATCCGGTTAAATTGTATTCCGCCTTTAAGCATGCTGCTTGCAAAATATAAACATTGTCGCCAATATTTGTCATATTTTGTATCCGACACTCTTGATTCGGACAAACAGGCGCCACTTTTACATTTAGTATGGTAACTAGATACAGTCGGCACAACTACGGAATGACTGAATTGCGATATATCGTCGTTCTTAGGGACATTGCACGATATTTACTTCGTATAAGTCGAAACAGGCTTGAAAATAGGGAACATGTAGTGAAATTGCGTTTAATAGCGGTGTCTTTACTGAGAGCACAGACAATCCACTAGAAAACTAGATTGTTTAAAAAGTCCTACGCAGGGTTAAAAGGTTGCAACCTTTGATGGTACATATTCAATAAGAGGGATACCTATTGGTAGAAAATGGTAGTGCGTCGACTCTGGGTTGTTCCATTCGCAGAAGGGTGATTCCAGGAAACTCGCTGCATCGGTGAGTCATCGTCGTTTGAGAGAGCGTCTCTCCTACCAGAGGATGAGGCATTTAATTATATTGCCCTGACGTTCCTTGGAAACAAATAGTACGGGTACGGCTCCAGCGACACCTGTCGGTCTTTTTCGTTGATCCGCGATCCGCCATTGCTCTCATAAAACTGATGTGCAACATGACTATCTAACCACCTTTATTCAACCACACCGGCACGATGACCAGTAGCTGACCAAACCACGTCATAATCATCGTCACCATCACCGGGAGCGTCACACAACGCGTCAGTGCCTGCAAAATGCCATAAAAACCGCCCCCCCCACAAAGAAAACACCCAATAGGTCCACAACACAACCTGTGGGGGGTGACGGGTGGGGACCAGCGATCTCTAAACTTGTTGCAACAGGAGCGTGTGTAAATTTTACACTCTGTTTGAATCCAGAATAAATAGACTAATGGTGAATCATTTGTTTCGTGTGTATAGACAGGAAGTAAGTAGTTATAATTGCGGTGTTTGGGGATTTCCCCGGAATTCGTGGGAGTGACCGCTGCAACACCCGGCACTTCACCAACACATCAGGGGACCCAACTACTAAGTTAACTTAACGAAAACAGTTAATTAGGTTGCTACAAACATAATGGTCGCGCTTGGATCGTCGATGAAAGATACATTTTTATCGGAATATCATTTGTCCCGAGGCCTGTCTCACAAGGACGTTAGTCCATAGTTCTGGGTACTTTTGTTTCTCCAGTTTTGTAACTCATCCGTTATTCTGCCCAGCTGGCGTAAAGCCTGGGTGGATGGGAAGGTGGGGTAATGGCTTTATTGGGGCCAAGCGGCCCAAAACGTTCGGGACTGAAAGTGGAACGAAAAAAACGGGCACTGTGGCGCGCGTGGATTGGGCATAGAAGAGGAGGCTGTCTCTAATACAACGGCCAATAACACACTCGAAATATCCACACTTTGATACACAGTGTGTAAAATTGTGCCAGATTCCACGTATTCCGGATAATGGACTCAAACTCTCCCGGAAGAGAAGGCGGAATGTTCCTTGGATTAAAACGAACTCGTCCCACAGGAGGCACTGATCTCGAAGGCGATACATATCACGTACTACTGAAGATAATAATTGAAGTTGACTCTTGCAAAACCACTAGAGCAATCGGCTATAACCACAGAGTTAAAAGATTTGCAGATAAAACGGGCTTTAAAACTGCTGTCTTGCGGTCTTCTACTAACAAGTCAATTGAACTGCACAGCATCGGAAATTGTGGTGGAAAACATATTTTCATTGGTTGGGTAATTGGCGCCTACCGGAGATCAACAAATCAGAACATGGGGGGCCAGGGATGTATTATAATTGTTTTATCGACGCCACGGCGACTAAAAATGTTCAGACACATATGGTACAACAAATCACTTTAATGTTGGGTACATCTAAAATAATAAACGCACTAGTTTAGGCAACAATTGGAAGCATCGGTCGATCCCTTCTGTCATCAGCGCAATCGCTGAGTTCGAGGAAGTGACAATATTTAAGGTGTCTCGGTTACTGCCATCACAAAGCATCGTCATGGCAACACACATGAAAACGGCTCATACTCTAGCAGGAGATAGCCGCCTAAACAATAGTTATTCTTAATTAAATGCTAATATTTTATTTTGGCAGCAGTGGAAAGTGCACACCGGTGTTTTATGTCGCTCTGCTGATAGATCTATTTGATAGTGTGGTGGCTTTATATTGCGTGAATGATATTCGATATCCCTCAATATTTATGTCTGATTCGAATTGCGCATTTACACGGAACCGATGACACCCATCTTTCTGTCGCCTCGCACGCATTCGGGCCACAGAAAGGCGCCATCCGCGACCCTGGGAGCTTATCGAAATCTCTAAGCCCAATGGAATGATTTATTGGTGGAATAGGGTAAATTTTTAGTACTCATGTAACATAAGACCGTTTAGAGAAGTCGGAAGCGTTCTGATTGCATCACATGATCAGGTTGGGATTAACGGAGATCGGAGTTTAGGCTGGATACTGTATTTGCATTCCAATGTATGCTTTTGTGAGCTAGCGTCACTAACAGCACATCTTATACCAGAGGCGTGGTCCGATATCGGCAGTGACCGATATCTAATAGCGAAATCACCTTTTATAGAATCGCCCAGCCCGGAAATGGAGTATATTCGGTATATTCTTATTTCAGATAAACGAAACTGAACGGTTACTGGAAATGGCGGTATGAAAAGGGGACAACCTACTTAATAATTCGTCCTTCCAGGGGAGATTGGGTGGAAAAACGGAGTTCTAGTCGGTTTGTGGATAACACGTACGGAAGTCGAGGTAATGTCGGTTCTCCAAGTTGTCACTACCTTTCAAGGCTGGTGAGTCGACTTGTCTCTGTCTGCGGCTAGGACTAGAATCCGGGGTTTGGGTTGAAGGGTGTGGTTTGACAAGGTAAGTGCCAATCAAGACGGTCAGGCAAGAAGGTGGGGTCTTTGGTGAGGTGGCTATCCGACGGTTGTGTCCCGAAAGGGGCAAAATGGTCAGTTTAAGGCTAGGGTCAATGTCTGATTAGACACAAAACTAAAGAATTATAACTAACAAATGAATCAGCTGGAATTCACACCTATTTAATCACACACCAAAGTCGGTCTACTCATCTTGCACTGGCACGGCGCATACGCCTTCTCTGTCTCGCAATCGGTTACAGTGTTGTATCTTCCGTTATGGATCTGATCAATGTCTGAACGTTGCTTGGAAGCGCTTTACAGGCGTACATGAAAAAACAGTTTAGCTCTGGTTGGGCGATACAAGAGTAATTATTAAAAAGAAAACGAAACATTTCGTGCCTACCTCCAGTGATGGTTTTTCCAGTGCTTCGTCTTATTAAGTTGTGTAATCTGGCTAAAAACTACAGAACACTCGGAAAAAAGACCTTGAGAAAGCAGACCGGCTCCTGCGTTCCGACGTGGACTTTTGTGCTGGACGGGTATTTAAAATGCGAAACTAAACTTTCTCGACTTGGTCCGAACGCCGAACTCGCCGAATATTTCCAAGCATTCAAATACTCGACTCTACAATCCTTCAAACGGTCAAGGTAAGGTCAATGTCCAGCTGAACAAACCCCTATGGGACCGTCCAATCCTAACCTACTGTTGCCAAATTTGGTGGGTCTCTCCTAATAGAGGCTAAACCGGCCACTTCATAGGGGTTGTCATGAAGTTTCTCGGGAATATATTTGCAGGTGTCGGACCCAGTTCCATCGACAACAGAGGGAGCACCATCGGCCGACGTGTCGAAGACACCAGGAAGTATTCGACAACTTCTGCCGGGGCACATCTCGCAAACCGACTTGTGTGACCATGCCTCCAACGGCGCCGTTGCATAAACAACGAGAACCTGTCGGGAATTAAGGACATAGAGTTAATAATCATGCTAATGGTATTCGCTGTATTAAAATCACGAGGATGAAAACGTTCAGCATTTAAATTTAGAGCAAACAAAATTAATACAGAAGGTCGCAATTATACATATAAGTTTCAGAATAAGTTCAGGCCTTTATGCTCTGAATGATGGCTTTATCTTCAAATTCGCTGACCATCCTCACGTTCCATCTCTTAATCCCAGCGCTTTTCTACCCGCTCTTGAATCATCTATCGCTAAAATTTTGGCTGGCCTCAAGAGCTCCACCGCCACTGGTCCGGACAGGGTCCCTCCTGCGGTTCTTGAAATCTGTAACCGCGAGATTTCTCAGATTGAAGCACTCTGGACACAGTGGCTACGTTTTCGCACACCCTCCACTTGATGCCGGAGCGAAAGTCGTCAAGGGAGTTTTCTTGGACTTCACATCTACTTTCAACACTATCTCACGCTCCCGCATTCTTTCTCAACTATGTGAAGATGGCGTTGAAGGATGGTTGATTAATAGGCTTCATAATTATTTCTCGAACCGACGCCAACACGTAAGAGTCGGAAATGAAGGCGGATGTTGGCACTCTTTAAATAGCTGAACTTCATAATTTCGCCCTGACCTAAAAATCGAAATTCCACGGCGTTATTTTTTACAGTCGGTTATCATGGAGTCATCATGTGGATGCCGTCTTCGGGAAATTTCATCGCCTCTGCTTCTTAGTTCGCAGTTCAGGAGACTTGGTTTGAGCTCAAGCCATATAGAAACCTTTGCCACTTCAATAGTTGTTCACCAATCGCTGCTCGTATTTTAAGTGACCCCTCCCATCCCCTCTTTTCAAGTTTATCCAAGTGGAAATCTCTTCGACCAATGCGTTCAATATCCACAAGAAAGGCGGCATATCGCAATTTTGTCATTCCTTATTTGTCCCCATTTTTAGTTTCACCAGAGTAGGTGAAGCAGGACAATTTTCGTAACTAGTAGTTGTTATGCTGAAAGGTTTGGTCCTCGTGATCGGAATAAAGCGCATTCAATTATTAAAAAACGAGTATATTAACAAGAAAAGCAAATATCGCACGCCCCTAAAAATAAATGTAATTGGCGTGGTACTTCTCACTTATGAAGACATGATACGTTGTGAGCTCGAATACTGATCCTGAAACCCAATTCTGTTGGTTTTTTGTCAGTCTCATTGGAGTAAGAGAGATTATGCCACGCATTTTCTTCGTCAAGACGAATCAGTTCGATTTCTTTTATGCGTCTTTAGTCCTGCTGAGCTGATCGTTACAAATTTGGTGGGGACACCGTCACGGGTCACATCCGACAGAGAACTTGACGCGGTGTTACGACAGCAGGCCGTTCTTGCTGCGATTGTTACGTAAACGATCAAACATTTTGGAAAAAAAGACATCCCCTCTAATTAGTGGTACCAGGGTACAATAAACAGCCACACATCCGATTACCAGGTGCATCTGAGGGCGTAGCAAGCAACATCGGGTGATTAACCCATGTGCGTGCGTGGGAGAATTCACTCTGTGTTTTAAGTGGTTCATAAAAGGAGACGAAGGAGCGAGTTGACAACCAGGAGTCATGACAGACTTGATGGTGTTGTCTGTTGGTGAGGCGCCCGGGATCAACTTCCAGGCCAGGGCAATGGAATAAACTGCGACATCCGGCTGAACACTTTGACGAGCTCATCATTCAATCCTTGATGGGGGCGATGAAGCGGGATGGGCTTACAAACTGCCACTCATGTCACTGCACGATAGCCCCCAACAGAAACCGATGGCGTAGCGTTCAACGTCATCGTTCTGTTGGCGAGAGACCTGGGTTCGATTTCCAGTTCGGGCCATGCCGGGTGGTAATGGGGACGCTACCCGTGAAAACATATCCAGGATTCTTCATCGCGGAGATAGCCGCGCAACTTGATATTATCCCCACAGAACCGCAGTTGTCCACTGTAAGCATCAAGCAGTCCACTTAGGTTACCTTTACCGAAGTTGAAGATTAAAACTGCTAGCAGGTTTACTGGATTTCTAATTTCGGTTTGCTGTTTTCCAGCGCGTCGCTGCTACTGTTTTTGCTGACAGTAGACCCACAACAGCTGTTTATATCCACGTGTATTAACCAAAAATGGACTTCATATCCAGCGAAACATACGCAATAACACTCCGAAAAATCAATGCCTTCCACACTTGATTGCATAATACGCCTCCCCACCGGTTCTCCAGATCCATTGGCCCACGCTCATCCGGGCAAACAACGATAGACCAACTTACTATTTATTTATTAATAAAGCAATATCCCCATCCATTGCTACTCCTCGGCACCGCTAATAAGTCTTTGGATTAATTCTTCCAGCGCGAGTACACGAAAGGAGCAGTTGAGAGCCATCCAGAAACTACGCATTAACCACCACAAGAGAGAATAATAAAAAAAGAAGGACGTGGGTTAAATAATCACACAGTTTAAAATTAATTATTTTAAGATGGACTACACAGACGACTCTCAGGGAAGGGATACGTTGATATAGATAGGGGGTGGGAGGGGTGAAGGTATCGGGAAACCTGTAAACTGTACATTCTGTCTAAACGCAATGCAACATGAACGACAATAATAGAATTAGTTGCGGTGGAAGCAAATTCGGTGAAATGTACACGTGGTGATAAAATAGATGATTAAAAAGCCTATTCGTCGTCGTTCACCTCCACGCCCTCTATCCAGCGATCCAGGGAGACCTGTTTTTTGGGATTGCGCGTGGCGGCTGTGGCCATACGGTCCTGGTATTCGGCGACGAGAGACAGCTCCGTCGCCGAAGGACCCTGGGATATAGCCAGATCGGTGAAGTCCTCACTCGTCTCCAGGAAAAGGTCCTATGCAACAACGGGCGAGAGAAGAGGAACGTCAGGGATATCTCCAGACATTGGTGCTTATTCAATAGTCGCCGGCGGACCCCATATAAACCCTACCACATCGTCGACTCTGGATCCCAATCCCCAAAGGAATAATTTATTGCATAAACACCCCGTAAACGAATGCGACCCACGTATAGCCGCTATAGCCTGCTGGAGGATTAACCGGCATGGTTGCCAATATGTAGGATTCAGTGCGCATCAATCTGCGACAAAGCAACTGATCGCCGCGCATGACCGGCCATGCTTCGTGACATTCCTGAAGCAGCCGGCCCATCCTCTCACAGGAGAAGATGGTCGTGACGAAGAAGAGACTGACAGGCGAAGACAAATTCTATCCAATTGGTAACTACCTTTTCATTGGCCAAATGAAGTAGACAATTGAGACCAATGGCAACACTCAGGTCACCCGCCGTCTGCTTCGAGACTTTTTGAGGCAGTGTCGTTAGAAGTTTCGAAAACGACGAAGCGACCGGCTGCTTGTGGCCATCGTCGTCGTGTTTGTCTTCTCCGTCACCCTCAAGTTTGCTCTTCTTCTGCGGCGGTGAATTTGGGCTCAGGCCAGTCTCGATTATGGTCCAGAGGACACTTTTGAGGTGGCGCACATTGATGAGCTTGGCAGAGCGCGCGTAATGAACCTCGAGGCGAGTGATTTGGGGTGGCTGGGCAACCAGTTCTACGTCGCCCCCGAATGCGTTGGTGTCGTCTGGGTCCATCAGAAGCGGTGTGACGACATCCTCGTTGCCCTGAAATAAGAAGCAACGCTTGCCGAGTTGGAGCGCGAGCATTGGGACATGATTGATGGCATCACCAACGAGAGTGGCAACCGGCCTCGTGGATGTCTCAACAAAGAGCTTATGGAACAAGGGGTGTACAGGCCATGGGGATGTCCTGCTATTCTGTTCGCAATTAACGAAAGTCCTACGTTCATTGCATTTATCCAGTGGTCATTAAATACAATGCTACTGCAAAAGTCGATTGTTGCAGTTCGCGGCGTGACAAAGAGAACACACTAAATCGCACTTTATATTTTCAAGGTCACGCGACCACGCGAAACCAACTATCGCCTTCACGTGCATTTACATCAGAAAAGACAACAGCTAGCGAATTAGTATAGTCTAGAAGAACAATGAAAGAAACAGGTGGCATTCGCTGTGTTTTCCTTAACCATCGCAAGTAGGTTGGGTATCACCGTGCGACGGGCTAGTTTCAATGTACTGGGTCCTTAAGGCTGCATTTAGTGCTTTTAGTATCAATAATATGTGACCCACAAATCCACCCCACCGATGACTCACTTGAGTAAATATGCCATCGAATCCACCATACGCATAATCGTCGTCGTCGTCATCATGAGGACCCATTGAACCAACTTCGTTGTGTTCGTCATCTGCGGCTGCCGCACAATCGCCTGTCTGAATCTCCAGCCAGGGTTGCTAAAACATGAGTGTAGATTCGCAATAACAGTTTCAGCACAAGCTACTCGCATAACGTGAGTAGGAGGCTTTATTTTGTTAAAAATACAAACTAACCGCAATTGTCCCGTTTGCGAGATCATCATTTGTCCCATCACCAATCACCGTCGGCGCCACTCTTCGGTTATCGGTGATGCTGCGTAGGACATCACGATTACATAATTCGTAGGTCTGTTGTCGCGCGTCGGTTATGGAGGGTGCGAGGAGATTGAAGCGATCGCTGGCCATACGCCGATTCTGCTCGCGTAATACGGGCGATTTGCCACTCTTGACGGTGTAAAGGGCCAGTTCGGTGGACCAATCCCCGCGGATCAGGCACCCGCTCCTGAAAGTAGAACAACGGACAGTTGGAGGGTCGTCGTGGACACCAACAAGAGCCAGGGCAAACGGAGCAATAGGAATAACAGCTAGCTAGAGTCAAGCATAATCGAAAACGCCACCTCGAGAAGCCTCCAGTCAGTGAACGCCTACATTGTGGAAAGTAAAGGATTTTGAGGCGGATTTTCTTGTGCGCAAAGAATGCGACAATTCTTTGTTGAGTAGCACTGCCCACCCAGATACTACTCGGAGCGTTATATAATTAACCGTGAAAGTTTGTTGGAGATGGTTAGTGATTTCGTTTTCTAACCGTAAGCGTCGCTTGTAACGCGCTGCAAAGGGTGCATTGCAACAAAACACTGAAATCAATAACGCCTTCCCCTGGAGTGTGTGGCTTCTGATACTCTTTGGAGGTAGGCTGGGCACAACGCTCGATAGGGGGCCACCCAGGGGCTGTAACAACAACAATAGCATGATAATTACAAGACTCGAGCCCACGGTCTTTTATGCCTAGGTCGCAAGTAGTTAATGCCACCATCGTCTTCGTCGATTCAGGTTTTAGAAGTATGCAAAACGCAGGCCCATGCGGTAAATAATTGAGTTTATAAAGTCTTCCGACTGAGGTAAACGGGAAATATATTTACAGGTTGCGTCGCCAGTACCAGATATGCGTAATCGCAATCGAGCGAATAATTGGCAAGAAATTGGTGTTGGGGTTTTGTTTCCTTTTTTAAATGCCAAAAGGTTCAAACAAACGTAAGAGCAGAAAACAACGAACAGGTCTGGCAAGTAAACATAGACAATATGTCCATACCTGGAGTTATTGAGGCTAAATGAAGAATATAGCAATACTTACAGCGACACAAACTATTACACGATCCTCGAAAATAAAAATAAATCCCAAGACACAGTAAGCATAAGTGCTGGATGGGCAAATCTGGCACTCATGCGATCAACTACACACCCGCCGACAAGACTGCTACTACTCCTCCACTTATAAGTAGTAAATTGACGCAGAGTATCCTGGGCTGAACTTTAACAGGAAATGAGCACAATTGGCCCCTGGAGGCTTTGGCGGCGGATGTATCCCATATTGCTAGGCGTAACAAAAAAATGGCCTCACTTTGATCGGTTTTCTCCGGCATCCGGAAGGGCGAGTGAGTAGTCGCACTTGAGGAGCTTCGCTTTGGCCACCCTAGAGCGAGCACTCTTGCCGACCTCCGTCGTCGTGCTCACCGCCGCATCGCCGACAGCAACATCTGGTGTTGGGAAATAAAGAGCAGGAGTTAGGCCGAGCTGCAGTTAGTGTAGCATTCTCCTGCCGGCTTCATGGATTAAATTTCCACGCCGAGGCTTGGCAACATCCTGCACAGGTGGTGCCCGAAGGGGTGGCAACACAAGGAGCTCGGTGTGGTTGAAGCTGGGTTGGTTGTTTGGCGGCGTGGCCTGGCCTGCGAATCGAACCAGGGTGACTGACCAACAGAGTGAGGATGCTGACGGCCACAATCACAAACATGGTAGTGCACGATTCATAGCTTGCGGCTGTTTGTCTGTTTCACACATCAAATGATGTTCGTGCACACACTCGTTGGTGGTGCAAAACAAGGCGTGGAATCTCGGACCAGGTACCAGACAGCCGTTGCGAGTTGACGCAAGCAACACATGGGCACCCACACAAAGCAAACAATAAAGTAAGCAACCCTCACACCATCCATTTACTACACGGAAACGTGTTCATTTCGTTAACACCCTAAACCATATGGCAAAACTGCTTACTGCCGAATTCGTCAAGTCGTCGTCGTTTTGCCTTCTTGCGCCAGTGTTCAGGACCGGCCCATAAACCGAGGATGCCATCGTTGACTTGACCAAAGTTCTCCAAATGCGCTGTAAGCATTGATTTGAGGCTGCTGACAAAGACCTCTCCTTCGCCAGCCTCTGTCACCTTGCCGCCGTTACTACAATGTAGACGAGATAAACCACTAGTATTAGTAGACTCATGCTGATAAAATACAAATGGTAAACAGAAACCAATTCGCCAAAGAGATAGAGAGACTTACGAGAATAACATAAAGCGATATTTAAGATAAGCAAATGGGCACAACCAGTAGGGTTAACTTACAACACATTATCCTCATTCGAAACAGCATTTTCACCTGCGAAGCGGAGAGTAGTTTTTGTTTCCTCCTCCACCATTGTACGGTTTTCCGCCTCATCTGCAAAGCATTAAGGAAAACAACTTGTAGTTTGTGCGGACATCAGATTCGCTCGGCGTTTCGCGGCGAAATGAAATAAGATGGTTCGGTTTTTAGCAGGGCCCGGAATGCCCCCAAAATGTGCGGTATATGGGGTTATCTTTATTAAGACGACGCGGAAATGTGCATAAAGTTCATAAAGACAGGCGACAATTGGCGTAACGTTTTCAAGAACCGGTGAATATGGCACAAACAGACATACCAATCTCAGAGGAAAGGGGCAGCGGGAGGATTTCGTCATCATCACCATAACCATCTCCATGACTGTGGAGGGGCGAAGGCGCTGGGGCAACAAAGCCTTCGTCGTCGTCGTCGTCGTCAGGAACAAAGACGGGGCTCGAGGGTGCCAAGTCAGGCTACAAAGCGGACAAAGTGGGAGCTTAAGCGTCAGCGCGCGAGATTTTTGTGCGGTAATCAGATGGAAGATGTCTGCATGAAGATACTGACCGCCAGTCCATCGGTCCGCGGTAATTTTCATTAACTGTACTCAAGACCTTAGGTAAAGCACCTACCAGGTCAGTTTAAATTTCACTATTGCATTTTTAACCGTCGTTGGTTGAACATTAGTGGCGCAAAAACGCGAAACCACGACTATTCACAACAAGGAAATCTGCAAAGCCATAATCATCAGTTGAGTCCAAGGTGAAAACAACTTTAAACGCGCTATCTCATAACGACCATCCATTTGGGTTTATTGCTTTAGCAAACGCAAAGCGGTCAATTTCACTCAATTGACCACTTGCTACAAAATGCGTGCGGCGATCTCCTACTACAAGATGAAACGGCTTTATTTAGGAATATGTTTACAGCTGGCATCCCCAGTGCCAATCGTAGGAGTCTGACCCGGGGGTCGAACCCGGGTCCCTCACTAACAGAGCGAGGATACTGACCGATACACCATCGAGCCACCGTGATTTATATCAATACAAAAAAGAATAAATATAAACCGGAAGTGCAAGATATCGTAAATTTTATCAGACTCGAAGAGGAATGAGAAAAGTCAGCGACTACTTACCTGGTCACCATTGTCTCCCTGGTTAAAATAAAAGTTGTCAAATGCCAAACAGAGGGGAGCCTCGAGGGAGCGTGAATCGATAGAGGCCGGGAGAGCGAAGGGGCGGATGGAACATGTTAGTGCATTGATTTCAGACCGAGGCTGGAACAGGGGAGTGCTGGAGTCCTGGAGGAGCTCGCTGAACTTGGCACGGGTGCGCAGTCGATTGAGACGGAGCTCAACGGTACCGCCATCATCATATGCAGCGGCTTGTTGCTGAAATAGGGGGTCCACCTGAGAATGGGCGAAAAGGCGAAAGTTTAGGGATCGAACGGATAGAAGGCGAAATTAAAAAACCACAACTCACGTCAGCATCTGATGGCCTGACTTTCGTCCGGATTTTACTCAATACGGTGGCGATTACAGGCTTCGCGTTTGCGAGAGCACGCTTACGCTCTCTCTTGCGCTTTTCTGCAGCAGTTCCACGCTCTCCAACCTCATCACCAGAATCATTTCCATCTTCACCTGGTCCAGCATCCACATTGCCTTCTGCGCTCTCTTCAATCTTTTTGTTATCTGATCGCCCGAGCCCCGTGAGCACCTTGTAGGTCTCCTGGTGCACGGCATCAACACGACCAGCGTATATCTTTGCGCTGGCGTCAAGCGATGAGCTTGCCATCTACAATAAAGACGGCAAATTTAATGTTTGTTCATAAGCACGTCGAATCGAACAACCCGGTAATTGGTAATATTCCGCGAATATAAGAAAGTGTAATAACACTCACCCGGAAGCTTGAAGCATCCTCTTTCATAATCATTTCACCCATAAAGTCGATAAGGTGCAAATCAAAGGCGTTTTTGTAGGTAATTTTATTCTCAGCAGCAAGACGTATGCAATTTCCATAGTGTTCGCCGACTTGTGCTCGCGGCATGAAGTGCGAAGCAGCTGCCCGAAGAGCCGCATCATGTGCTGGAGTGGTGACGGCTTCTGTATGGGGATCCAACAGGCGCGAACGACGGCGAGCGAGGCGCTCAATGTCATCATTATCTTCTATGAACAAGAATGAAATTTAATGGGACAATAACAATGCCTGACACTGGATTACACAACAACACAGCCGCCAAGACTCGAGTAACATCCACCCTTTCAAGGCTCATGGACCAGCATCGTAGTTTTCCCGTTATAAAACCCCAACCCGTTATTTACGCAAAGCCGATATAACCTTACCATTCATTTATATTCGTTACATATATTCACCTTATTATACCCACGTTCCCACCATCCAACGAGTCTTCTCATTATGGCTGCCTTGTGCGTGCACTGTGTTCTAAGTTTACCATTGCAAACCCCCCAAAGAAGGTCTAACCGTTCTTAAGTCGCACTGGAAGAGCTTCACAGAGACTCGCAACAGCCAACCCGGTCCGTGGCAAACTAAGCGACGAAAATACCAATACTTTGAGCCTCGAAGAAATAAAATATACATGGGAGTGAAACACTTGGGTTCCCATATCCATGCGTATTCGAAACGTGTCAGAGGCCATTAATAATATCCAGATATTATACAAGCAAAAAACCAACAAAATGTGTTAAACCAGAACAATGAAAACACAACGCCACGCGAATGTGCTGTCAGCTTCCCAACTACGAGATGCCTATCAATCTGGAAGTTTCGAACCTCCGGGAACAGAAAATCAATCACATTAAGCAATGCCACATAACATTTACAGTGAACGTGTCTAAATATATTTAAGAGAAAAGGTTATATAAACAATGTTTATTATGTATTGTCGACACACCTAAAAAGCATAAAAAAACTAACCGTAATCGAGGTTCAAAGATTGGTCTGCAAGAATCGTTACACGACGGGACTGCTTAACTAAACCAGTTGGCTTAAAATCCGTATCGGAGCCCCATTCGGCTAGAAGCATAATCGAAAATCCCGCAACCAATCGGATTGGAGAGTGGTTTACGGTATTTAAATTTAAATGTTCTTAACCGCCCACTAAAACTCACGAAATATTAATTGCGCGAAATGATCAAAATGTGAGTTATTTCCATACATTTCACATTTTACAAAATTTAATGTTTGGATCTTTTATTAATTGATGTGGCGATCTTCACCAGAGGCTCCTTTAATAACAGTGCTGGATCTGTCTAATTAAAAGAAAGTTTCGTACAAAGCCATACCCAAGGTCTAAATTTGCTTAGTTCATAATCCTCGCACTTGAAGTGAGCCAAATTATAAAAAAACTGACTCAGGCACTAAGTGCGCCCGATTTGTAAACTAAAACGATTGCAATGACTCTCGCGATACTTCAAATATAATTGAGCACTTCAAAATAAAATATTGCAAGATAACTTCTTTAATTTCAATTACGATTTTTCATCGATGACGCACAACGTCATGAGATTGAAGGATTCAATAATAGATCTGTTCTTATCCTAACGGCCCATCCGAATAAAGATAGACAGAACGACCACTTCGTATGTTCGAATCGGAAGGTGTGTCAATTTATCGATTTAAACAAAAGTTAATAAATCAGTACACTACAGGGCACCCTCCTTAGAAATGTAGTCGTGAAACGACAGAATGGCTTAACAGATATAAGTGGTAAGGTGGGTAGGGAAATGTACTCGGCGTCCCGAACGAGTTGTCGCAGGAATGGGGATGCGCGTTGGAATCGTTGGGAGACCTACAGGTGGATTGTCCTTGGGTTGACGATGTGCGAAAGGATTGTCCAAGTTTCGTTTACACTTTGGGGCAGAAATGGTGGTCGTCACCGGGTTACTCGACGGAGCACGGACCGGGGTAACATTTTCACCCACCGGCGTTTCCTCCACGAAAGCTGCTTTGAGACGATCGACGCTTATCGTGTCCTCTTCGCCGTTTATCAGCACTGTAAAAACCTTTGCCATATGTTTCCTGACCTCAAAAGGGCCATCGTAGGGAGGCTGGAGAGGCTGTCTTACACGGTCGCAGCGGCCAAAAACATGGGAGCACTTCTCTAGCGCCGAATCCAAATGTGAAGGTTGTGTTGGTGGTCGTGGAGCGATTGGGCGCAGATTTCTGGCGAAAAGTCTTATGCGCGTCAAGAAATCGCTAACGGCGTACTCATTGGCGGGGGAATCGGCGGCGAAAAACTCTCCAGGTAATCTTAACGTTGCCCTGAATACCAGTTCGGCTGGGCTACTTCGCAGGTCAGGTTTGATCGTTGCTCGGATGCTTAGTAGGGTCATTGCAAGATTGTCCACCCAATCGTTTCTGTCATCTCTAGCTTTGAGGGCTGCTTTAAGCTGCCGGTGAAACCTCTCGACCATGCCATCAGTGGCTGGATGGTAAGCTGTCGTCCGTTATCTCAGACAACCAAGGAATTCGCACATCTTGCGGAACGCGACCGAGTTGTCCGCGATCAGGTGTGATATAGCGCGGAGCTCCAAACACGGCAATCCAATTGTTTGGGAACGCGTTGATTACGGTCTCGGAGGTAGCGTCAGGTATTGGCACAGCTAATGGCCATCTTGTGAAACGGTCTACGCATGTCATCAGGAAACGGCAGCCCTTTGAGTAAGGTAAGGGGCCTACAAGATCGACGTGAACGTGGCTGAAGCGAGCATCCGGTAGGTCAAACGAACTGACTGGAGCCTTGTTATGACGGATCACCTTGGAGCGTTGACATGCGATGCATGCTTTGGCCTATGTTCTCAAGTCCTTCGAGAGACCTTGCCATGTGAAGCGACCATCAATCAATTTCACGGATGCCTTGGGACCAGGGTGAGCGAGGGAGTGGATTGCATCGAAGACAATACGTCGAAAAGATGGAGGAACAACAGGTCGGGGATGTGTCTTCGAGGTGTCGCATATAATCGCGATCGCTTGGTTGGGCAACGGGAAAACTTTATAACTAGATGAGCGATTATGAGTACCAACTCGTGCCTCCTGTTGTGCTTGTGCTAAAGCCTCGTAGTCGATATGGGGCGTTGTGGTCAAACCATTGATTGTGATACGCGAAAAAGCATCAGCGACTGGCTTGTCGACTCCCTTCACGTGCTTGAATTCAATGTTAAATTGCCACAGAAAATCCAGTTGCCGTATTTCTCTCTCCCCGTACTTGGCAGATTATGAACGGAAAGCTGAAATAAGTGGTAAATGGTCCGTAAAAACCGTTACAGTTGAAGCCTCCGCCTAATGTCAAAAGTGGCGGATGGCTGCATAGACCGCTAATAATTCGCGTCCGAAAGTACTATAGCGTCTCTCCGTCGCCGAGAAAGCTTTCGAGAAAAAGGCCAGTGGTTGTTGATGATCCCCGACCTCTTGATGTAAAACGGCATCAGCAGCTACGGTCGACGCGTCTACCATAAGAGATAAGCGAGCGTTAGCGTTCGGGTGAAAAAGCAAGGTACATTTTGCCAGCTTTTGTTTCAAGGAATCCACGGCTGACAGTTGATCATCTGTCAAGTGTAATGGTCCGTTGGCTCCACCCGCCAATGCATGCAAGGGCAAAGAGGTGGAGGCACAATTGGGTATGAAGCAGCGGTAAAAATTAATCATTCCCAGAAACCGACGAAGCTGGCGGCGAGTCTTGGGGACTGGGAAACTTGAGACGGCCTTGACCTTTTCGGGCAGGGGTAAACATCCTTTGGAAGAAATCAGGTGTCCGAGGTACTGAACCGATGACGAGCCGAAATAACATTTGGTCTCGTTGATTACTAGGCCGTTATGATTAAGACGACGAAATACCTCTTCTACGTGTTTTAGGTGTTCCTCCTGTGTCGTGCTCGCGATCCAGATATCGTCAACTTATACGAATACATAATCCAGCCCGCGAAAAATTGAATCGAGGAAACGCTGGAAGGTCTGGGCGGCGTTCCGCAAACCAAAAGGCATTCGTAAGAACTCGAATAACCCAAAGGGTGTCTTGATGGCGGTTTTGGGAATGTCTTCTGCTGCGACGGGAATTTGGTGATAGGCGCGCGTGAGGTCGACGGTTGAAAAAATAGTTTTTCCGTGAAGGGAGGCAACGCAATCTTGGATATGGGGAATTGGGTAATTGTCGTGTTCAGTTACTGTGTTTAAGGCCCGGAAATCACCACAGGGCCTCCAATCCCCTTGGGTCTGTTTCGCGACTATGTGTAGAGGAGAGGACCAGCTGCTGGAGGACGGTCTAATAATGCCGAGAGCCATCATTTTATCGAATTCCTTTTCGGCGATTCGTCTTCCCTCGGGGGCTAGTCTGCGGTAACGGCAAGATTTTGGGGGGCCTCGGGTGCGTATGAAATGTTCGACATCGTGTTTAACGGGAGCGTCGTGCTTTGTAGGTTTCACCAAGTCGGGGTATCGTAAAAGGAGGGAGCGATAGGGGCACATTGGTTTGTCTGTTGAATGCTTGAGGTGAGACAGTATGGGGCAACATGTGCTACAAGTAACACGTGCATTCGTGCCGGCGTCCACCAGGCATCGTCCTCGGATATCGGGATACAAATTAAATGCGTGGAGAAAATCAGCGCCGATTATCGGGGATGGAATATCCGCCACTATAAATGTCCAGGACAGCGGGTGCTTGAAACCTAGGTTCAGGGAAAGGCGGCGGCTTCCATACGTGGGAATTCGAGAACGGTTTACTGCTTGTAAAGAATGCGTTGAAAATGACGTTTGTCGGTCGGAGTTAGAAACGGGTATAGCGCTGACTTCAGCGCCTGAATCCAGCATGAAACAAAGATTATTGCTGGGGTCCCGAATGAAGAGTACGCGGCTTTTCGAGGGAGCGCCAGATGATTCAGCCGCTATTACTCTCTGGCGATGGCGTTTCCCGATCGTCGGCACGGAGAACGACAGTGTCGTGCGTTGGGCCCGAAGTTCGTGTGATGCCAACATAAACCGTCAGCCGCGTCTTTAAGGGGAGGGCGATTACTTCTGCGGAAAGGTGACGAATTTCGTGAATTAGAATTGGGGCTCCGTTGGCGGTTACGTCCTTGAAATTCGTCGCGTAGCTTGGTTTCCATTTGGTGGACCAGGCGTTGCATTTCTTCGTGCCAAGCTAGGTTTGTGATCTCCTTCTTCTCTTGGCTTGGTTGTCTTGCGAAGGCGGCGATACATCTTTGTTGCGCGTCGGCTTCAGCTACCCTGTCGGCCATTTTGGCAAGCTGCGTTAGGGGGACATTTTCGGCAAGTACGACAACCGTCCGGATTGCTGGCGGAAGCTTTTTAATGAAGTAGACCTTGATAAAGCGATCATTCAAGCCCATGTCACTGCAAATGCCTTGAAGGTGATGCAGTAAAGCGGAAGGTTTTAGATCCCCTATTTATATTGTTCAGGAGGAAATCCACATTTTCCAAATCAGAATTTCGCATCTGACTAAGCATCGCTTCTCTAAGCGTTGTACACGGAGTTTCGCCAGTAGTTTTGGTGGCGTGGGAGAAGCGGCTGGCCAACTCAGGCGTCAAAGCGCCTACCAAATGATATAATTTTGTCAGCTCCTTGGTGATGCCAAGACAGGAGAATTGTGCTTTGATGACAGTGAACCATGCTTTCATATCAGCTGGCCAGACTGGGGGAATTTTGATCGACACCGCGGCGATTTGTTCGTTGGATTTCATTTGTTTTTGTTTACTGAAAAAAACGTTGTAAGTGACGAAAACAAAATTAAAATGCTCGCCAATTGAGTGATTCAATAATCGATCTGTTCTTATCCTAACGGCCCAACCGAATTTAGGTAGACAGAACGACCACTTCGTATGTTCGAATCGGAAGGTGTGTCAATTTATCGATTTAAAAAGTTAATAAATCAGTACACTACAAGATATTTCACAGCATCAATGCAATTGTTAGATTACAGAACACAGTAAATGCGAACACTGCCGATATGCATTTAAAATGTTGAATTTAAAGATAAAAATAAAAATCGTAATGGCTTTTTTGAGGAAACGAGGACCGGAGCTAGCGACGTAGAATTAATTTGAGCCTCAGAATTTGTATGCGTCTGTTTCATTGGCTTGTCAGGAAGGCAACTCGCGTTGGCAAACTATCGACCCCTGTTCAGGAGTTGCAATGGCGAGTCTGCGTTTACGCGCCATGCCGTGGCCTTAGTGTGCGTTTTCGTGGAATCATTTTTTCAATTATGGAGGTTCAAAAATGACTTCGAAAATATTTAGTACAAAAGCGTTATTTTCTAATATCCGACACGGAGGTACCTATTGAACAAATTCAGAACACGGGGTACGGCCCGAAACGCCTTCGACGGAGTATAGTTAATACAGCGTGGAAACAATGTCTCCAATTCGTGCTAGTTCACGAGCTGTACCAACTAACGTGATTCATTTCGTGTGCGGTCTTGTGTTAGACGCAGCCTAGCGTTTGCTTTCTACGTATTCTATTGTGTAGCATTGACCATCTGAAGTAAACTATAACAACCGCATGAACTTACCGCTGCGTCTATAAGGCGACACCTTTATCCGGAGAAGGGTACTAACGAACACGTTTTCGTAGTCAGGTCAGCTTTGCAATAATGCAACAACGGTCCGACATGCATAACAATAGTCGAATCAAAGTCACTATGTTCCTACCTATATAAATTGTCGACGATATGCAGCCGAAATTTTCTTTATATTTCCCGTAATCTCGAGTTTTCGAGAGAAAACCTGTCATTTATAATATTCAGGGCGTAACCATTGCGCTCTGGCGGATGGCGAACGTCACTCGTGTCACACCTTTTTCATGAACATGCGACATCTACTCTTTAAATTATCCCATAAATGCAATTAATTTATCCGGCTTCATAAAATTGTTCTTTTTCTTTATGCCAACATTAATTTACTTTAGCATCTTTTGATGGGAGGCGACTAGTCTTATGCAAAGGGGATGAGACTGGGGAGATAGGACGGGGCTGAATGGGCGGCTGCAACCTCGGAATTCTGCGCGCAGCTTAGTTTCAATTTTTGCGATTTAACGCTGCCTTTTGTCATGCTGCGACTATTCTTTCTTTACTGGCGGTCTAGAAACGGCGGACACGTACATGTGTACGCGTCTGCCACACTTTAAGCGACTTTGGCTGGGCCCGAAGGTCGTCTTTGGACAGAGCGACGATTTCACAGATGTAAGGGTGGCTTTTATTAAGCGTTTATCGCATCTCATTTCGCTGTAGAGTGACTGCAGGCGATGTATGTAAGCTAGATTGTTTTGGAGATCCGAATTCTTATCGCAAAATTTCTTCATTTTAAGTGGTAAGGAGATTCGGTTGTAGCCGACTAACTCCGGCGTCAGAAAGCCTACATAATTGCAGAGTTGTGCTTTTAATCACTTTAAACAAAAAGGTTAATCAAATCATTCCACTACAAGCGGATACATTTCTGACAAGTACAGTCAGGAAACAACGGAAACTGCATACATACGGATACGTAGAATGGTGGGGAGGGAGCGGGTGCGTAAATAATTCCCTGAATTATTATTCTCATATCCATCTGCGTCACGAAGTGTGATGACTCCGGTTTCTTAAATTAAAAGGCCACTTGTTTTTTTTATCTGACGGCGTACACAACGAATTAGCGAAAATTTTAATCCGAATTCAAGTAATATCCTACTCGTCTCTACACTTATAAAGTCGCGGTATCATTCAGTATTTTTAATTGTCAGGGAATACTGAAAGATCGTGCAGTGTGTGCACCGAAGTGTCGTGTGAGTTGAAGTGCAGCAGTACTCATACGATGTGATAGATCGACATTTTCGAGGGTAAGACTAATTTATTACGCATATGTAATGATACCAACTAACTGCAGTAAATTCGCTTCGTGAAGTTGAAGACGTCCTTGAAAATAAAAATGAGCGAAACAGAGGGATTAAAAAAACCGCTTTTAAATTGCATAGAAATAACTAACACATCCTCTAGGGAATTATTGGAACATATATTTTGCGATAGGCCATGTGAAGTAACTAACATGTCTAATAGCCGTTTATGCCCACACAAGAGTATTATAAGGGCCTAGATGTACACCAAAATCCTAAAACCAAGTCTTGGATTGTTTTGTCTGAAATCTACAATAATGGGCGGTTTCCATAGTGATAGTGTAAAACGGATACCATCCGTTGTTAGGGTCTTTCAAACCACTCACTCGGCAGTAAATAAACAGAAGACACACGCCATATTAGATTTTAAAAAATGGTTTGGGTAGATGTTAACCGAAATGCGGCTGCTGTCAATTGAGTTGACGACGACAACGAAGTAGGCGGTTGATCGTGGTGGTGATAGGGAGAAGGGTGAAAGAAAGGTGCCAGCAACACCAAGTATTCCTAGAAGATCACCTATTCAAGAACCAACCTTGCCCAATTTCGGCGAACGGACGAGAACCACTGTTATCTTCGTCGTATGACCGCTCCCAGCACCCCCCAACATCAACACCCCACCACGGACACAACAACGACCTGCCGCGGCACAAATATAAACACGAGTTCATGTCATTTTCCAAGGAGGTATGTGGTAAAATAGGACATAAATATGCCGAGTCGGAAAAGAAGACTTGTCTTAGATGGTGGGGCGACAAATTCCCAGAGGTCTGAATCTATTAATAGGTAACTCTGTGCCGGATATTAGAAAATAACGGTTTTGCACAAAATATTTTCGAAGTCATTTTTGAACCTCCATAATTGAAAAATGATTCCACGAAAACGCACACTAAGGCCACGGCATGGCGCGTAAACGCAGACTCGCCATAGCAACTCCTGAACAGGGGTCGATAGCTTGCCAACGCGAGTTGCCTTCCTGACAAGCCAATGAAACAGACGCATACAAATTCTGAGGCTCAAATTAAATCTACGTCGCTAGCTCCGGTCCTCGTGACCTCAATAATGCCATTACTATTATTATTATTATTATTACTATTTTAAATGCAACATTTGTCCCTTCAATCATTTTAAATGCATATCGGCAGTGTTCGCATTTACTGTTTTCTGTAATCTAACAATTGCATTAATGCTTTGAAATATCTCATCACTGAAACATCGAAGGTTTTGTTTTTCCACACGAAAGATTGGTAATATAAGCTATTAAACGTCTTCGGTAAATGAGATGAAAAATTACCATTTATAAACCGACCAAATGCACCACTTAATTTCCCCTGAAATATGTTTTCTTACCATTTATGCGGGAGATAATAAGTATCACACCACAGTTCCTGTAATAGCGAATCGTTTGAATGTATCTCCGTGCTATTCATTTAATGCGGTGGTCCGTAAATAATATTCATATTTAGCTAATCGACGTTTCAGCATTTTATTCAAACCTATGAGGCAACCGACGTTAAACATATGCTCCTAGGCTTAACCAGAATGTTAGGAATGCATGTCTAAGACCAAGCATGAGCATACAGGGTTTTCATAAAGCGGCAGTGCTACTTCCGAAAAAAGCTTATTTCAAACCCCACCCATGAGGGGTGAGAACACGTTTAGTGATGCTGTCTTATCGATAGTATTAATTTTCCTCGATCCGATAACGAATCAAAAAGCGGCCTTAAAGGGGCAGTAACAACACCCCACATTAAGGCATTACAATAAAATCCGCAGTGTCACACTTATTTTATTCATATTTCATAAATCTTATTCGCACATGCCTGCCCATTATAACTATGATCATTCCCAAGTGACTCTACAACACTCTACAAGGAGACAGACACTCCGTCATGGAAGGAGCATTCCCCCGCGCTCTCCGGCAAAACATAGGCTGTAGTCGGCGTATTTCTTAAAATATCTTTTCACCAGTTTTCGGTATAAGACAACAGGTTATTGAAGGTTATTTTAAAAATTCACACATATAGGTCGCGTTAACTAATAAAAAATATTCAGCAACAATTTACTACAATAAAACTTGTTGAATCAATGGAGCGTTACAGAGTACACCGAGTAAAGCGAACTTTGTGCGTCGTCAAATTGTCTACCCATTTCTAGGTGAATCGATGCAATCGAATTCGAACAAAAGTACAGGAAGATAACGGAATCAGTAACGAAGACGAATTTTGGGTCTCCCGATAACAAACTGCGCATTAAGATGACTGTCAATACACGTCGATTGAAATTAAAGAAGTTATATTGCAATATTTTATTTCGAACTAGTAAAATATTAACGAAGTATCGCCAGGGCCATGGCTCATTTACGAATTGCCAAGAAGACATTTTCTTACTTCACAAAACGTTCACATTCTTTTAGCGCATCCTTAGTTTCTGAGTCAGCTGGCGGTAGCTGTAGTGCCTCTGCTGCAAACTTCTTCGCCTCGTCTTTCTTACCAAGCTTATGGTAGCACTGAGCGATTCGGCATATGTTTAGATGGAACTTCGGGTCAACTATAAAAAATGACTTTCAAATATTTAGAAATACTAACGCGCATATGCTTCTTCGAAATATTTGAGAGCTTCTTCGTAAGTAGATGTTGGAGGCTTGGCAAAGAATGCGGAAGCAAAAGCTCGTTCGACCTTCCCCAACTTCGCTACTTCATAACACCTAATTGAACCGATTAAGATATAATATCGTTATACCATGTTCCCAAGGAATGAAGAGTTGCGACATCGGTATTATTCGCTGCATACGCTTTCTATAATATGATGGTAAATGGAAACTAAAATGTACATCAAAATATTCTCGCATAACAAATGCTTGTTGGATTCTCTTTTTTGTTCCGCTTTCCGAGCTGTCAAGGTTGAGAAATATTCCATGCCACTAACCCAGTTATTGGTCAAATAAAACATACGGCATTGCTCTCAGCTGCGCTGGGGAATTTTTCCACGGCATATTTAGTCGCTTCAAGTCCTTCTGAAATCCAAACGAGCTTCTGTGTCTGGTCTATTTGTCCAGTAGTCAATACTGCAAGCTATCATAACCAAAACTTAAGTTACTCAAACAACGCAGGCATCTCGCCAAACGCCATAATTGATCTAGGCTCATGCCTTCATAGTTATTGTTAGCAGGTCTGAGTGCTTCAATAAGAGAATCGTATTTCTCTTCGTCGTAAAGCTTGTCGAGAGCAACAAACTTGCCAGCGGATGCCATCGCAGTGGAATTTGTAGGTTCAATCGAATGGTTTGAGCGTGTCTTCTAGGTCAACGACGTATTGTTCAATTTATTTAAACATATATGTAACTTAATTAAGGTTTCCTTATTAGATGCATTAACGTCAGACAATGTTCAAATTAATATTTTTGGTATTATTTATTGCACAATGTAACTGGTATTTATGGGTTCGAACGCTCCATTGATTCAACAAGTTTTAGTGTCGTAAATGGTTGACGAATACATTTTTTTATTAGTAAAGGCGACGTATATGTGTGCATTTTAAAAATAACCTTCAATAACGTGTTGTCTTATACCGAATACATGTGAAGAGATATTTAGGGAAATACGCTGACTGCAGCCTATGTTTTTGCCGGAGAGCGCGGGGGAATGCTCTTTCCATGACGGAGTGTCTGTCTCCTTGTAGAGTATGGGTGATAGTATTGTATATAGGGTTGGAATAACCCTGAATGTATTATAGACGGATTGCCTGTAATACCGGTATAACTCTATAAGCCAACCGAGACCCTTGACGAATAAGACACGTGCAGCAACGATAATTCGTATTCAAAAGTGTAACGTACAATATACGTTAGTATCGTAAAACACAATTAATAATTAGAGTTAGCAATCACCACATCCACCTGGGTGCAGCAGCTTCGACTGCATGCGGTAGTTCACCGGCGATGTCAAACCTTAACGCTCCGAGCGCCGAGGTAGAGCTTGCGAGCTTTGGTCTGAAATGGATGGAGTCGTATAAGCCGGATCAGGTGGATCAGAAGAATTGTAATGAATAACAGTCACGGCTGGTTCCGAAGGATGGGAATCCATAACGGGCATAGATGGTTCATCGAATCGGATTTGATCGACTTGCCGACGATTACTTGATAAATCTGTGACATCGAGGATAGTAATCATACCTCGAGACGGTCGAAAATCATTCCCTTTGAAAAAGGTAATGGCTCCCATAATAGAGCGTAATTGACTGCAATTCGATTGGGACTGCATTTTCACCAAAGAATTCAGTCTTTTCTTGTCTGGGTAAAAACCAGACTGATTGACAGTAAAACCAAGGCAATCAAACCTTTGGACAGCAAATTTGCATTTCGACGGATAACCGCCACATTGTACTCGACAGAGCGTCGGAATAGCTGGAGGAGTCTCTCTTTATGATCATGCCTGCTGACACCATGGACGAAAATGTCATCTTGGTAAACTTCAATACCATTAAGGCCATCCAATATGCCATTAATGCACTCCTGGAAAATAGCCGGGGCAATATTAAGCCCAAAAGGTAGAAAGTTGTACCTGAATAACCCAAAGGGTGTATTAATCACTGTCAGCAAACTGGCTTCATCATTCAGTGGAATCTGCAGGTAGGCATCTTTTAGATCAATTTTCGAGAAGAAACTCGACCCATTGAATTTATAAAAGTTGTCCACAGGTTCTGGAGTTGTACATGTCTTCTTTAACAATCGGCGATTGAGTGTCATCTTGTAATCACCACATATCCTGGGTATACAACCGTCGGATTTCAGTGGTGTCACAATAGGAGTGGCCCATTGTGAACAGCTCACAGGAGTAAGTATATTCCTCTCCACTAATTCGTTCAGAGTCCGTTCAACAGAGTCTCGTAAGCCGAAGGCAATAATCCTCCGCTTCAAGAACATAGCATCTCCGGCAACATCGAGTTTGACTTTGGGAATTTTCATTCCACCAGTCACTCTGGTGCACTTTTGGACCAAATCTTTTAACTCGGACTCAACTGCCGGTAATGAATAGAAACTCAGTTGAAACTTGAGTTGCTTCATGACGGTCAAACCGATAATAGCTGGACCCGTCGTCGACACCAAGAATTTGCATAGGAATCTGGTGCCATCTCGTATAATATTAATCATACAGAAGCCATGGATTTTCAGGGAATGACCAGTGATACCAATAATCAAATGGTCTGTCTTCTGTATACATGGACTTGGACAGAACTTCTTTAATGCATGGATAGGCTTGAGTGATTTCACACTCCCAGTATCAACAATAAAGGACAGCTTTTTCCCGCGTGAATTCGTAATTTCCTTAGAAATATGACCAGCGCTCTGACTGCTAGAACTCATCAGAGCCATATCAGATATATTGTCCTCGAAATTGTTAGTAATCGCAGAAACTTTTGATTTGCAAACCGACTTGATGTGGCCTATTTTAACACAATTATAGCATTTCGCATCACGGAATTTACGTTGCTCCCGTGAATGCAATTTGCCACACGAATGACAATTATTGACTGAATTATCAGTCTTGGTTTTGCGATTTTTGAATATCCGCGTATTTGGTCTCCTTGGGATAGAGATGGAGTGAAACACGGCATCTGGAATATGAGAAATATTGATAATGTTCGAGACATCTTCGAATTGTTCGCATATAGCACGAACACTTTGGAATGTAGGATTCTTTAGTTATAGCGATCGTCTTTGGAGATTAGGATCATTGATGCCTGCAATTAAACGGTCGCGTAATTGCGTGTCTAATTGAGCTTCAAAGTTGCATTTTGCTGCCTGGGTCTGAAGTAGAAGTATAAAATCTCGAATTATGCGGTCGGATTTTCGCATGATAGAATGGAATATGCTCCGTTCAGCAGCCTCAAAAGCTATAGGCTGAACATGCTGAATAATAGCTTCCTGGATCTTGGCAAGTGGCATTTTAATAGGAATATCCGGATAAACCAAGTTTTTCACCAGAGCATAAGCATCTTTGCCAATTGCATTCAGAAAGTAAGCAGCTTTCTTTTCTTCAGCGAGATTATCTTGGGTTATAGCCCAAATTACTGATAAGGATTCCAGGTTCATTTTTGAAATAGTTGCGACGCCAAATGTGATAGTATTGTATATAGGGTTGGATTAACCCTGAATGTATAATAGACGGATTGCCTGTAATACCGGTATAACTCTATAAGCCAACCGAGACCCTTGACGAATAAGACACGTGCAGCAACGATAATTCGTATTCAAAAGTGTAACGTACGATAGACGTTAATATAGTAAAACACAATTTATAATAAGAGTTAGCAATCACCACAGTGTGGTAGAGTCACTTTGGAATGATCATAGTTATAATGGGCAGGCATGTGCTAATAAGATTTATAAAATATGAATAAAATAAAATAAGTGTGACACGGCGGATTTTATTGTAATGCCTTCATGTGGGGTGTTGTTACTGCCCCGTTAAGGCCGCTATTCGATTCGTTAGCGGAAAGAGGAAAATTAATACA
>JAPUBX010004042.1:1044279-1054362 GCA_028672205.1 Proteocephalus fallax | reverse complement strand
ATGGAGCTTACAATTTCGTAAACGTTGACGATAACAAATAACAATCTTCAAAATGAAAGCGCGAATCCGGGATGTCCGATTGTACTCAATCGATTACGCTGATATTTGGACAGAAACCAGCTGACGGCTGGGAGTGCTTTGTTAGCAACCATTAAACTGGGACCCCCGGCGCCAGGAAAAAGACTCCAGGTTTAAAGCATCACGGAAGATGACCACTCGGAAAATCGTTATCCCCCGTGACAACACAACTTCCTCACATTTAACAACCTCATCCTTCTCCAAAGCCTCGACCTCGACGATCTCTACCACCTATTTCAAATCCTTCTCCACCTCCTCCTCCTTCTATACTGCTTCCTTCTCCACCACCTCTTCCTCGTCTATCTCCACAGCCTCTTTCTAATCCTTCTTCACCAGTTCTTTCTTGTCCATCTCCACAGCCTCTTCGTTTTCCTTCTCCACCACTTCTTCCTCGTCCTTCTCCACCACCTCTTCTTCGTCTATCTTCACAGCCTCTTTCTAATCCTTCTTCACCAGTTCTTTCTTGTCCATCTCCACAGCCTCTTCGTTTTCCTTCTCCACCACTTCTTCCTCGTCCTTCTCCACCACCTCTTCTTCGTCTATCTTCACAGCCTCTTTCTAATCCTTCTTCACCAGTTCTTTCTTGTCCATCTCCACAGCCTCTTCGTTTTCCTTCTCCATCACATCTTCCTCGTCCTTCTCCACCACCTCTTCTTCGTCTATCTTCACAGCCTCTTTCTAATCCTTCTTCACCAGCTTCTTTCCTTGTCCTTCTCCACCACTTCTTCCTCGTCCTTCTCCACCACCTCTTCTTCGTCTATCTTCACAGCCTCTTTCTAATCCTTCTTCACCAGTTCTTTCTTGTCCATCTCCACAGCCTCTTCGTTTTCCTTCTCCACCACTTCTTCCTCGTCCTTCTCCACCACCTCTTCTTCGTCTATCTTCACAGCCTCTTTCTAATCCTTCTTCACCAGTTCTTTCTTGTCCATCTCCACAGCCTCTTCGTTTTCCTTCTCCACCACTTCTTCCTCGTCCTTCTCCACCACCTCTTCTTCGTCTATCTTCACAGCCTCTTTCTAATCCTTCTTCACCAGTTCTTTCTTGTCCATCTCCACAGCCTCTTCGTTTTCCTTCTCCACCACTTCTTCCTCGTCCTTCTCCACCACCTCTTCTTCGTCTATCTTCACAGCCTCTTTCTAATCCTTCTTCACCAGTTCTTTCTTGTCCATCTCCACAGCCTCTTCGTTTTCCTTCTCCACCACTTCTTCCTCGTCCTTCTTCACAGCCTCTTTCTAATCCTTCTTCACCAGTTCTTTCTTGTCCATCTCCACAGCCTCTTCGTTTTCCTTCTCCACCACCTCTTCTCTCGTCCTATCTCCACAGCCTCTTTCTAATCCTTCTTCACCAGTTCTTTCTTGTCCATCTCCACAGCCTCTCTTCCGTTCTGTCCTTCTCCACCACCTCTTCTTCGTCTATCTCCACAGCCTCTTTCTAATCCTTCTTCACCAGTTCTTTCTTGTCCATCTCCACAGCCTCTTCGTTTTCCTTCTCCACCACTTCTTCCTCGTCCTTCTCCACCACCTCTTCTTCGTCTATCTTCACAGCCTCTTTCTAATCCTTCTTCACCAGTTCTTTCTTGTCCATCTCCACAGCCTCTTCGTTTTCCTTCTCCACCACTTCTTCCTCGTCCTTCTCCACCACCTCTTCTTCGTCTATCTTCACAGCCTCTTTCTAATCCTTCTTCACCAGTTCTTTCTTGTCCATCTCCACAGCCTCTTCGTTTTCCTTCTCCACCACTTCTTTCTCGTCCTTCTCCACCACCTCTTCTTCGTCTATCTTCACAGCCTCTTTCTAATCCTTCTTCACCAGTTCTTTCTTGTCCATCTCCACAGCCTCTTCGTTTTCCTTCTCCACCACTTCTTCCTCGTCCTTCTCCACCACCTCTTCTTCGTCTATCTTCACAGCCTCTTTCTAATCCTTCTTCACCAGTTCTTTCTTGTCCATCTCCACAGCCTCTTCGTTTTCCTTCTCCATCACATCTTTCTCGTCCTTCTCAACCACTTCTTCCTTGTCCTTCTCAACAGCCTCTTCGTTTTCCTTCTCCACCACTTCTTCCTCGTCCTTCTCCACCACCTCTTCTTCGTCTATCTCCACAGCCTCTTTCTAATCCTTCTTCACCAGTTCTTTCTTGTCCATCTCCACAGCCTCTTCGTTTTCCTTCTCCACCACTTCTTCTTCGTCCTTCTCCACCACCTCTTCTTCGTCTATCTTCACAGCCTCTTTCTAATCCTTCTTCACCAGTTCTTTCTTGTCCATCTCCACAGCCTCTTCGTTTTCCTTCTCCACCACTTCTCGTCCTTCTCAACCTCTCGTCCTTCTCCACCACCTCTTCTTCGTCTATCTCCACAGCCTCTTTCTAATCCTTCTTCACCAGTTCTTTCTTGTCCATCTCCACAGCCTCTTCGTTTTCCTTCTCCACCACTTCTTCCTCGTCCTTCTCAACCACCTCTTCCTCGTCCTTCTCTACGACCTCTTCCTCGTCCTTCTCAACCACTTCTTCCTCGTCCTTCTCCACCACCTCTTCTTCGTCTATCTCCACAGCCTCTTTCTAATCCTTCTTCACCAGTTCTTTCTTGTCCATCTCCACAGCCTCTTCGTTTTCCTTCTCCATCACATTCTTCCTCGTCCTTCTCAACCACTTCTTCCTAATCCTTCTCTACGACCTCTTCCTCGTCCTTCTCAACCACTTCTTCCTCGTCCTTCTCCACCACTTCTTCCTCGTCCTTCTCCACAGCCTCTTTCTAATCCTTCTTCACCAGTTCTTTCTTGTCCATCTCCACAGCCTCTTCGTTTTCCTTCTCCACCACTTCTTCCTCGTCCTTCTCAACCACTTCTTCCTAATCCTTCTCTACGACCTCTTCCTCGTCCTTCTCCACCACCTCTTCCTCGTCCTTCTCCACCACTTCTTCCTAATCCTTCTCTACGACCTCTTCCTCGTCCTTCTCTACGACCTCTTCTTCGTCCTTCTCCACCACCTCTTCCTCGTCCTTCTCAACCACTTCTTCCTAATCCTTCTCTACGACCTCTTCCTCGTCCTTCTCAACCACTTCTTCCTCGTCCTTCTCCACCACCTCTTCCTCGTCCTTCTCCACAACCTCTTTCTAATCCTTCTTCACCACTTCTTCCTCGTCCTTCTCCACAACCTCTTCCTCGTCCTTCTCCACCACCTCTTCCTCGTCCTTCTCAACCACTTCTTCCTCGTCCTTCTCTACGACCTCTTCCTCGTCCTTCTCAACCACCTCTTCCTCGTCCTTCTCCACAACCTCTTCCTCGTCCTTCTCCACAACCTCTTCCTCGTCCTTCTCCACCACTTCTTCCTCGTCCATCTCCACAACCTCTTCCTCGTCCTTCTCCACCACCTCTTCCTCGTCCTTCTCAACCACTTCTTCCTAATCCTTCTCTACGACCTCTTCCTCGTCCTTCTCCACCACCTCTTCCTCGTCCTTCTCAACCACTTCTTCCTAATCCTTCTCTACGACCTCTTCCTCGTCCTTCTCTACGACCTCTTCCTCGTCCTTCTCCACCACCTCTTCCTCGTCCTTCTCAACCACTTCTTCCTAATCCTTCTCTACGACCTCTTCCTCGTCCTTCTCTACGACCTCTTCCTCGTCCTTCTCAACCACCTCTTCCTCGTCCTTCTCAACCACTTCTTCCTAATCCTTCTCTACGACCTCTTCCTCGTCCTTCTCTACGACCTCTTCCTCGTCCTTCTCTACGACCTCTTCCTCGTCCTTCTCTACGACCTCTTCCTCGTCCTTCTCTACGACCTCTTCCTCGTCCTTCTCAACCACTTCTTCCTAATCCTTCTCTACGACCTCTTCCTCGTCCTTCTCTACGACCTCTTCCTCGTCCTTCTCAACGACCTCTTCCTCGTCCTTCTCAACCACTTCTTCCTAATCCTTCTCTACGACCTCTTCCTCGTCCTTCTCAACCACTTCTTCCTAATCCTTCTCTACGACCTCTTCCTCGTCCTTCTCTACGACCTCTTCCTCGTCCTTCTCAACCACCTCTTCCTCGTCCTTCTCAACCACTTCTTCCTAATCCTTCTCTACGACCTCTTCCTCGTCCTTCTCAACCACTTCTTCCTAATCCTTCTCTACGACCTCTTCCTCGTCCTTCTCTACGACCTCTTCCTCGTCCTTCTCCACCACCTCTTCCTCGTCCTTCTCAACCACTTCTTCCTAATCCTTCTCTACGACCTCTTCCTCGTCCTTCTCTACGACCTCTTCCTCGTCCTTCTCTACGACCTCTTCCTCGTCCTTCTCAACCACTTCTTCCTAATCCTTCTCTACGACCTCTTCCTCGTCCTTCTCTACGACCTCTTCCTCGTCCTTCTCAACCACCTCTTCCTCGTCCTTCTCAACCACTTCTTCCTAATCCTTCTCTACGACCTCTTCCTCGTCCTTCTCAACCACTTCTTCCTAATCCTTCTCTACGACCTCTTCCTCGTCCTTCTCTACGACCTCTTCCTCGTCCTTCTCAACCACCTCTTCCTCGTCCTTCTCTACCACCTCTTCCTCGTCCTTCTCTACGACCTCTTCCTCGTCCTTCTCAACCACTTCTTCCTAATCCTTCTCTACGACCTCTTCCTCGTCCTTCTCAACCACTTCTTCCTAATCCTTCTCTACGACCTCTTCCTCGTCCTTCTCAACCACCTCTTCCTAATCCTTCTCTACGACCTCTTCCTCGTCCTTCTCAACCACTTCTTCCTAATCCTTCTCTACGACCTCTTCCTCGTCCTTCTCAACCACTTCTTCCTAATCCTTCTCTACGACCTCTTCCTCGTCCTTCTCTACGACCTCTTCCTCGTCCTTCTCCACCACCTCTTCCTCGTCCTTCTCAACCACTTCTTCCTAATCCTTCTCTACGACCTCTTCCTCGTCCTTCTCTACGACCTCTTCCTCGTCCTTCTCTACGACCTCTTCCTCGTCCTTCTCAACCACCTCTTCCTCGTCCTTCTCTACGACCTCTTCCTCGTCCTTCTCAACCACTTCTTCCTAATCCTTCTCTACGACCTCTTCCTCGTCCTTCTCTACGACCTCTTCCTCGTCCTTCTCTACCACCTCTTCCTCGTCCTTCTCAACCACTTCTTCCTCGTCCTTCTCTACGACCTCTTCCTCGTCCTTCTCTACGACCTCTTCCTCGTCCTTCTCAACCACCTCTTCCTCGTCCTTCTCTACGACCTCTTCCTCGTCCTTCTCTACGACCTCTTCCTCGTCCTTCTCCACCACTTCTTCCTAATCCTTCTCTACGACCTCTTCCTCGTCCTTCTCTACGACCTCTTCCTAATCCTTCTCTACGACCTCTTCCTCGTCCTTCTCCACCACTTCTTCCTAATCCTTCTCTACGACCTCTTCCTCGTCCTTCTCCACCACCTCTTCCTCGTCCTTCTCAACCACTTCTTCCTAATCCTTCTCTACGACCTCTTCCTCGTCCTTCTCTACGACCTCTTCCTCGTCCTTCTCCACCACCTCTTCCTCGTCCTTCTCAACCACCTCTTCCTCGTCCTTCTCTACGACCTCTTCCTCGTCCTTCTCAACCACCTCTTCCTCGTCCTTCTCTACGACCTCTTCCTCGTCCTTCTCTACGACCTCTTCCTCGTCCTTCTCAACCACTTCTTCCTCATCCTTCTCTACGACCTCTTCCTCGTCCTTCTCTACGACCTCTTCCTCGTCCTTCTCTACGACCTCTTCCTCGTCCTTCTCTACGACCTCTTCCTAATCCTTCTCTACGACCTCTTCCTCGTCCTTCTCCACCACCTCTTCCTCGTCCTTCTCAACCACTTCTTCCTAATCCTTCTCTACGACCTCTTCCTCGTCCTTCTCTACGACCTCTTCCTCGTCCTTCTCCACCACCTCTTCCTCGTCCTTCTCAACCACCTCTTCCTCGTCCTTCTCTACGACCTCTTCCTCGTCCTTCTCAACCACCTCTTCCTCGTCCTTCTCTACGACCTCTTCCTCGTCCTTCTCTACGACCTCTTCCTCGTCCTTCTCCACCACTTCTTCCTAATCCTTCTCTACGACCTCTTCCTCGTCCTTCTCTACCACCTCTTCCTAATCCTTCTCTACGACCTCTTCCTCGTCCTTCTCTACCACCTCTTCCTAATCCTTCTCTACGACCTCTTCCTCGTCCTTCTCAACCACCTCTTCCTCGTCCTTCTCAACCACTTCTTCCTAATCCTTCTCTACGACCTCTTCCTCGTCCTTCTCTACGACCTCTTCCTCGTCCTTCTCCACCACCTCTTCCTCGTCCTTCTCAACCACTTCTTCCTAATCCTTCTCTACGACCTCTTCCTCGTCCTTCTCTACGACCTCTTCCTCGTCCTTCTCCACCACCTCTTCCTCGTCCTTCTCAACCACCTCTTCCTCGTCCTTCTCTACGACCTCTTCCTCGTCCTTCTCAACCACCTCTTCCTCGTCCTTCTCAACCACTTCTTCCTCATCCTTCTCTACGACCTCTTCCTCGTCCTTCTCTACCACCTCTTCCTCGTCCTTCTCAACCACTTCTTCCTAATCCTTCTCTACGACCTCTTCCTCGTCCTTCTCCACCACCTCTTCCTCGTCCTTCTCAACCACTTCTTCCTAATCCTTCTCTACGACCTCTTCCTCGTCCTTCTCTACGACCTCTTCCTCGTCCTTCTCCACCACCTCTTCCTCGTCCTTCTCAACCACCTCTTCCTCGTCCTTCTCTACGACCTCTTCCTCGTCCTTCTCAACCACCTCTTCCTCGTCCTTCTCTACGACCTCTTCCTCGTCCTTCTCTACGACCTCTTCCTCGTCCTTCTCCACCACTTCTTCCTAATCCTTCTCTACGACCTCTTCCTCGTCCTTCTCTACCACCTCTTCCTAATCCTTCTCTACGACCTCTTCCTCGTCCTTCTCTACCACCTCTTCCTAATCCTTCTCTACGACCTCTTCCTCGTCCTTCTCCACCACCTCTTCCTCGTCCTTCTCAACCACTTCTTCCTAATCCTTCTCTACGACCTCTTCCTCGTCCTTCTCTACGACCTCTTCCTCGTCCTTCTCAACCACCTCTTCCTCGTCCTTCTCAACCACTTCTTCCTAATCCTTCTCTACGACCTCTTCCTCGTCCTTCTCTACGACCTCTTCCTCGTCCTTCTCTACCACCTCTTCCTCGTCCTTCTCTACCACCTCTTCCTCGTCCTTCTCTACGACCTCTTCCTCGTCCTTCTCCACCACTTCTTCCTAATCCTTCTCTACGACCTCTTCCTCGTCCTTCTCCACCACCTCTTCCTAATCCTTCTCTACGACCTCTTCCTCGTCCTTCTCTACCACCTCTTCCTAATCCTTCTCTACGACCTCTTCCTCGTCCTTCTCCACCACCTCTTCCTCGTCCTTCTCAACCACTTCTTCCTAATCCTTCTCTACGACCTCTTCCTCGTCCTTCTCTACGACCTCTTCCTCGTCCTTCTCTACCACCTCTTCCTCGTCCTTCTCAACCACCTCTTCCTCGTCCTTCTCTACGACCTCTTCCTCGTCCTTCTCTACCACCTCTTCCTCGTCCTTCTCTACGACCTCTTCCTCGTCCTTCTCTACGACCTCTTCCTCGTCCTTCTCTACGACCTCTTCCTCGTCCTTCTCTACCACCTCTTCCTCGTCCTTCTCTACGACCTCTTCCTCGTCCTTCTCAACCACCTCTTCCTCGTCCTTCTCAACCACTTCTTCCTAATCCTTCTCTACGACCTCTTCCTCGTCCTTCTCTACGACCTCTTCCTCGTCCTTCTCTACGACCTCTTCCTCGTCCTTCTCAACCACCTCTTCCTCGTCCTTCTCAACCACCTCTTCCTCGTCCTTCTCTACGACCTCTTCCTCGTCCTTCTCAACCACCTCTTCCTCGTCCTTCTCAACCACTTCTTCCTAATCCTTCTCTACGACCTCTTCCTCGTCCTTCTCAACCACCTCTTCCTCGTCCTTCTCTACCACCTCTTCCTCGTCCTTCTCAACCACTTCTTCCTAATCCTTCTCTACGACCTCTTCCTCGTCCTTCTCTACGACCTCTTCCTCGTCCTTCTCTACGACCTCTTCCTCGTCCTTCTCAACCACCTCTTCCTCGTCCTTCTCAACCACCTCTTCCTCGTCCTTCTCTACGACCTCTTCCTCGTCCTTCTCAACCACCTCTTCCTCGTCCTTCTCAACCACCTCTTCCTCGTCCTTCTCTACGACCTCTTCCTCGTCCTTCTCTACCACCTCTTCCTCGTCCTTCTCAACCACCTCTTCCTCGTCCTTCTCTACGACCTCTTCCTCGTCCTTCTCTACGACCTCTTCCTCGTCCTTCTCTACGACCTCTTCCTCGTCCTTCTCAACCACCTCTTCCTCGTCCTTCTCAACCACCTCTTCCTCGTCCTTCTCTACGACCTCTTCCTCGTCCTTCTCTACGACCTCTTCCTCGTCCTTCTCAACCACCTCTTCCTCGTCCTTCTCAACCACCTCTTCCTCGTCCTTCTCTACGACCTCTTCCTCGTCCTTCTCAACCACCTCTTCCTCGTCCTTCTCAACCACCTCTTCCTCGTCCTTCTCTACGACCTCTTCCTCGTCCTTCTCTACGACCTCTTCCTCGTCCTTCTCTACGACCTCTTCCTCGTCCTTCTCAACCACCTCTTCCTCGTCCTTCTCAACCACCTCTTCCTCGTCCTTCTCTACGACCTCTTCCTCGTCCTTCTCAACGACCTCTTCCTCGTCCTTCTCAACCACCTCTTCCTCGTCCTTCTCTACGACCTCTTCCTCGTCCTTCTCAACCACCTCTTCCTCGTCCTTCTCAACCACCTCTTCCTCGTCCTTCTCTACGACCTCTTCCTCGTCCTTCTCAACCACCTCTTCCTCGTCCTTCTCAACCACCTCTTCCTCGTCCTTCTCAACCACCTCTTCCTCGTCCTTCTCTACGACCTCTTCCTCGTCCTTCTCTACGACCTCTTCCTCGTCCTTCTCTACGACCTCTTCCTCGTCCTTCTCAACCACCTCTTCCTCGTCCTTCTCAACCACCTCTTCCTCGTCCTTCTCTACGACCTCTTCCTCGTCCTTCTCAACCACCTCTTCCTCGTCCTTCTCAACCACTTCTTCCTAATCCTTCTCTACGACCTCTTCCTCGTCCTTCTCTACGACCTCTTCCTCGTCCTTCTCAACCACCTCTTCCTCGTCCTTCTCAACCACTTCTTCCTAATCCTTCTCTACGACCTCTTCCTCGTCCTTCTCAACCACCTCTTCCTCGTCCTTCTCAACCACTTCTTCCTAATCCTTCTCTACGACCTCTTCCTCGTCCTTCTCTACGACCTCTTCCTCGTCCTTCTCAACCACCTCTTCCTCGTCCTTCTCAACCACTTCTTCCTAATCCTTCTCTACGACCTCTTCCTCGTCCTTCTCAACCACCTCTTCCTCGTCCTTCTCAACCACTTCTTCCTAATCCTTCTCTACGACCTCTTCCTCGTCCTTCTCTACGACCTCTTCCTCGTCCTTCTCAACCACCTCTTCCTCGTCCTTCTCAACCACTTCTTCCTAATCCTTCTCTACGACCTCTTCCTCGTCCTTCTCAACCACCTCTTCCTCGTCCTTCTCTACGACCTCTTCCTCGTCCTTCTCAACCACCTCTTCCTCGTCCTTCTCTACGACCTCTTCCTCGTCCTTCTCAACCACCTCTTCCTCGTCCTTCTCAACCACCTCTTCCTCGTCCTTCTCTACGACCTCTTCCTCATCCTTCTCTACGACCTCTTCCTCGTCCTTCTCAACCACCTCTTCCTCGTCCTTCTCTACGACCTCTTCCTCGTCCTTCTCAACCACCTCTTCCTCGTCCTTCTCAACCACCTCTTCCTCGTCCTTCTCTACGACCTCTTCCTCGTCCTTCTCAACCACCTCTTCCTCGTCCTTCTCAACCACTTCTTCCTAATCCTTCTCTACGACCTCTTCCTCGTCCTTCTCAACCACCTCTTCCTCGTCCTTCTCTACGACCTCTTCCTCGTCCTTCTCTACGACCTCTTCCTCGTCCTTCTAACCA